>OY986437.1:82575764-82880764 GCA_963920525.1 Dichetophora obliterata
ATTCAATTTTATGTCGTCATAAAACTGGCATCGTAAGATATGGATAGATGCATATTTTTTGCTTTTATTTATTTAAAATTTATGTTATTTTTGTGTACTGTATTTTGATAAATAAAAAATATAGTTACTATAATAATACAGCGCTATTAATACTATTGTCTAACGTAACTTTGTTGTAACTGTTACTCTGCATAAAATATTGTTAAACAAAATTAGAAAAGAAATAAAAAATAAAACCTTTTCAATTTATAATAAGAGCAATATGAGATCACTTACTGCAACAATCCTCAACTTCACAAAATCGCCCATGAAATATAATCAATTACTTGCTACGCTGTAAGCCGAAAAATCTTATCGCTTTTTTTTTGTTTTTCTTCACAACAAACTGTTAACACAACCAACGTAGGTAACAGGATTCTTTTCAATTTGTGATACACGAGTAAGCAATTAGATACATATTATAGGTTTACCGTTTTAATAAATTCCAATTTTTTATTCTCGCAATCTTATGATAAGCTTTTGTCTCCGATTGACTCATTTAGTGATGATTTATTGTGATTTATAATTTATTAAAAAAAAAAATCAGAATATAAATGAGCTTTATCGCAAAAATTATTACTTTTTGAATTGTATAATTTTGAAGAACTGTCTGAGCTGGAAAGCTAAAGACATACATACTATTGACTTAATTTACAATTTAACAAGACACGTGATGAAGTTATGGACAAATAAATTAAAAAATATAACGAAAATAAAACGAAAATAAAACGAAAATAAAACGCCACAAGTTTTCATCTTCAGTATCAAGTTTTTTATTTACTTTAAAACTTTGTTGCTTCTTAAAACAAATGCAAAAAAAAACAGCACCTAGAGGCGCAAAAAGATACAAAAACAAAAGAAAGTAACTAACTCTGCAATTTTCTTTGAATTCTTACTTTCAAGATGCATTAAAAAATTTATTCTTTCTTTCATTTATTGGCTGTTTAGATGAAACACTTATTCTTGCGGCTGCGGTATTCAGTAAATTTTTAGCTTGCAAACAGAGGAAAAACTTTGTTGAACTCTCGCACAAAACTTTATAACCGCTTAAAGTTACTCAAGATTTTTATTTTTCAAGGATGGAATTATAACTGCAGAGCCATGTCGTTATTTTATAAAAAAATGTCCAGTTCAAAGAACACTAAAATTTTGTAAAAGTTCATGAAATGGGAAGATATGTTTAATATGCTTAATCCTGAAGGGCCTATATTGCATTGATTGGACACAAAATCAAATTTTCTAATATTTGGCTTAGAGCGCACACTCAACCTCTTTCATGCGCCTTTTGTTACCAATAACATTAAGGAACACAGGAGCTTAAATAAGCCTATTTTATTTTTAATGTTAGTGGAAAAGCTTAAACGAAGCAAACCTTGTGAAATTAAAAATCATTCTTATAGCTTTAATGTCTTCTTTTATAATTACAAAATATGTGCATAAAATTTATTGAATAGGTCGACATCTTTCCAAATTCCAGAACAATGACATCTCAAAATAGATTGCAAATATTTTTGGTTTTATCTTTTAATTAAATATGTCACACAAAATGGCTCAACACAGATGGCACTGCAAGAAAACATCAAAAATGCCCCCATGACTTCAGAAAAAACTTATACTCGTACTAACAAGAACATTCATGTGTATGGAAGTATGCCATAATGGCATGTGCAATAAGTGTAGCATCATATCTATTGTTTACTAGCTATAACCAAAGACAGTTTTGTCTCAAATATATGTTTAATTTATTTTTTGAATAACCAAATATTTATGTCGCCATAAGCAAGTAATTATGCCGCACAGTGGTTTCGGACCATACAAAAACATTTAATTTAATAAAATAAATGTAATAAATTTCATAAAATAAATGTGTTTCGACGAAGGTAATTAATTCAAAATTATGAAAATGCCAAAAACTTCATATTGTCATTAGTTGTTGTTTTAAATTCGTGTAGTTTAAACTTTTTCCTAGCAAAAAGTAACATATTCAAAGTAAAAAATTAAGGACAATTTGAAATATTTATAACTTTAAGCAAAATGTATATTTTGGTATAATTTTTGTTTTGTTTATTAAGGTCTAGGCACCTTTGCATTAAAAAAGTGAACAAAAATATTTACTAAAAAAAACACATAAAAACTGCAGAAGTGTGCTCATAAATTCTTTAATGAGTTTAAATTTTGGCTAAAGTTTTGTAGAAAATGTCTAGTTTATATCATCATAGATCTCTCGAAAGCTATAACTATCATTAAATACACAATAGAACTTTGACCTTATATTTGTGCAAAAAATTGTGCGCGTACTTGCGTATAAGAAAATTTTGTACATGTGAAAAAAGGCTTAAAAATCATATTGTGCTTTAAAACGTACTGATTTTCAAGACAATTGCTAGGTACTCTTAAATTAAAAAAAAAAGAAAAGAAAATAAAGTTAAATTTATAACTTAAAACAAGTTGTGACCTAAATTGTTTTAACCCTTTTCTTTTGAAAAAAAGGTTTTTAGTTGTATGGGAGATATATCTAGAAGTTTAACGATTTAAATAATTTTTGGCATGACGTTTAAGTATAATTAAATAAACTAATTTTATTCTTTAAAAACACAAATAAGCCATTTTCCAGCAAAATTTTTGATACAAATGTGACATGCATTCTTAGGCACACTGCTTCCAGAAGACATTTTATAGATTCAATTGTATTTCTTCTAAACCTAATCAAGAAGTGCTTTCAAGAGGCATTCTCATTAACTACTTCTGGAAGACATTCAAAAAGCATTTGAATTCATTTAAAGAAACAAAAAAAGTAAATATAATTATAATATATGTTTTAGATATTTTATGTGGTATTTTTTAAACCCAAAACAAAACCCATCTACTTCTCATTATAACACCAAAATTGCGAGAAAATCGGGAAAAGAGATATTTTTCATTGGATTTTTTATACCCCCTAACCACAAATACCATTTCATTCCATGGAATGTCTTCTTAAAGTTATTCCGGAAAACACCTACACGAATCCTTTCATTGAAGAGCTCAAAAAATCTTCCATTGAAAAAATTCTGGAAGCACTTTTAAGAAAAGCACTAAGAAAAGCATTTCTCCAAATGACATGCATATGCTAAAAGAATGCCTTCTGGGTATGAAAGAAGAAGGGATGGAATTCAAGATTTTCCCTTCCACTTTACCTTCTTTTGGAAGCACTTTTTTGCTGGGTTTATGCCGTTTTTCTTGCTAATAAAATTTTGCTTGTATGGGAGGTAGGCGTTGCAAGTGACATAGAACTCAATTTTTTGTATTGCTACCTAACTTGGCCTAAAAAAACATTTGTACATTTCTATTATAGTTTCTGAGATACTGAAAATTTCATCCCAAAATCAGAAAAAGCGCACTGTGCAACGTTTGGAATAAATTAGAAGGAGTCGTCGTAGACCAATGAAATTTTGCTTATAAGTTGTAATTAGCTCTATAAGAACACATTCAAACAATTTTTAAATCCAATATATGGGCATTTCCCCAGAAAAGTCTACCGTAACAAACATATTAAGGGTTCTCATCTAAGCATGTAACTGACCCGTAAACATTGTAAACCTTGTGAACTTACATGCGCGTAAACTATCTGTCAAAATTTGTATGGGCGTGAGTTTACATCATTTCCGAGCCTATTTTGTAGTGTAAGCTAGCATGTAAATCTACGTGTGTGAATGAGGGTTGCCTTTGGCGCTTATCATTACATATTTAAAATAGTTGAAGTAAATATGAACACGTTTTATTTATTTTTCTATGTTAATGAAGGTTTAAAGGTTTAAAATATAAAAAAGTCAAAATGTTGTCGCTGCCGCAGCCGCTATTTTGTCGACAGTTACTCTATTTACACTTAATTCATCAAAAGTTTAAATGCTATACATGTTTACATGTTTACATGCTTAGATGAGAACCCTTATTAAAACTTATTAAAAACTTATTATTTACTAATATTATCTGAGAGAAACATTTTAATTTTATTAATTAACGCAATTTATACATAAATTCATTAACCACGATGATCATATCGTTTCTACTGTTTCACAAATGCAGTTTTTCTTTTTCGCAAATGTTTAGTAAATGTTTCGTAAATTTTTTATTTCAGCAATCATGGAAAGTATTGGCTAAAGATAATAGAAAAATGGTTGAGGCAAGGAAAGGACAATATATTAAATTTGTTTTGTAATTACTAAATTACATAATTACTTCACTAACTAATTACTTAATTACCCAATTGAACTACCATGGAAATTTAAGTAACGTTACGCCAGATCAAAAAGCATAATTAAAAAAAAATCATAGAAGATTGTCAAATTTGATCACTTGGAAAATAATCTTGTTCTATTTCAAACCCTTCTAAGGAAAGTTGTATATAAAAAGTCTTACCCAATTCAGAGAGTTTTGTACATTTTTTAATCCAAGTCAAAAGGCACTTCTGTTTTTTCACAACACAAAAACTGCAACTACTTTTTATTTAATTTTTTATTATTAATTTCTAAATGTTATGATCTTTCTTGTTATTATTTCTATTGCCAATGTGGCAATTAAAAGATAAAATCTTATTTGTCAAGAATAAGCTCAATAAAATACGAAAAAATACAAATCAAATCCTGATTGAATGGATGAAAATTTTTTAGTGCATTTCGATATTTATTATCATATTTAATTTAATATATTTTATATGTTTTTTATATGGAAAACTGCAAAAATTGCTTATTTTTTAACTTTCTTTTTTCATATTGAAACTTTATCGGATTCTATCTCTAACTTCAATCATAGGCAAATAAAATATCTAAAGAGACCTACAAAGTCATCAAATCTTTTTGGGTCTTCAATATAGGCACTGAGTTTAAGTGAGCTTAAGTTAAAATATTAGCATAAGCTAAACTATTAATTTTCTAAAAAATATTTACAAAAATGTAATAAATACACAAAATTATCCAATTTGCCTAAAAATTCTAATTTGTGGCTGTGAGTGAATGTGGCTTAAGCCCTTTATTTTAATTTGCGAAATATTTCACTATGAACTAAATAAATAAATATGAACAGCATTCTGTTTGACGTAGTAGCAACTATTTCGTCCTAACAACGGTGAATTGTTTACAATTTTACAAAAAAGGCTTAATATTACGGTAATATGACCGGATTATATTCGAAATAAACGATAAACTCTGTAATTTGGATCCTTGGCTTAAGCCATTTTCATAATCACATTTACGTTACGGCACATTTAATGAAAAACAATCACAATGAAATGCTTGTTTCTGTTAGATAGAAACTGAAAATAAAAATAATTTTTAATTACCATAAGTAAGTACAAACTTTTTAAAGCTAAGCCGAGTGTTTTGCTAATGACTCAATTCGGTTGAATAAATATTTGAATTGCCACAAAAAACAAAATCAACAGTTTAGTTTAGAAAAGGATCATGTAGCAAATTGTAACCAATTACATTAGCATATTATAGAAATGAGAACAATAACAAAAACAACTACAAGAGCCACATTAAATGCTAATTGAAAGTAATGCGTTTTACGAACTAACCCAATGGTAAAAAGTATGAGGTGAGGTACAGTAATGTAATGGTTGGTATTCGGAACAACTTATTCAAGTTACTATCCAAACCGCACACGAAACAGATTGAATTGAAAACATAAAATAGAGGCTGTTAATTTTATGTTTATTATGTGTTAATTGTACAACTTTAAGACCATCAAGAAAAAAAAAAAAAAAAAATAGAAAGGAAAAATAAAAACTGCGAAAGCAGACACGAACTCCTTCTGTTGTTCCGTGTCTTGGGCGACGAAATGGGTTATTAATTACACAGGACTACAAGTATTTTGTGGCGTATAATAAAAATTCAGGGTCAGAATTGGACAATAACGTGAGATATCTCAGGTTATGTAATCGAAAAAATGGGCTATTTTGGCTGGAGCTATAAAATTAGACCCAAAGAAATTTGGCACAAAAGTGAGAAATGTAGAACGGCCCTAAACAAGGGCCCAATTTCATCTTTTCATATTAAAAATGAAACAATGCCCCAAAACAAGCATTAGACAAGACCCCAAACTGCTTTTATTTTTATTTAAATGATAAGATGTTCGATCACATTATGAAACATCGTACAAGAAAAATGTATACCATGACAATAATGCAGAAAATTTTTTTAATTTGCGATAACATGTAACGTAGAGGAATAGTGGAAATAACGGCACATCTGTGTTAAAGCCTTTCTCGTTTGAGACTCAGTCAGTACATAATCAAGGTGAAATATTTGTTTTATACAAATTGCTTTTGATTCTAATTCTTTAAATACAGTGATGTGCAAAGAAATAGGTACACTTGTATTTTTATATTAAAAGCTGCATGAATTATATACAAGGTGCCCCAGACATAGCATTAATTCCCTAGGGTGGTGATTCTCCTTGATTAGGCGAGTGTAAGCTAGAAAGTGAAAACTTGAAAATATGTGTCCTTACGTCTTACTATATAAGGCTATTCACAGTTAAAGCGTTCATTTAACAGATCGTATTAATGGCATTTGTTATTGTTGAAACTATGAGACTGAGACTGCTGAGAATGCCGCCATGAGACTGTCGTATTAAAAAATTTTGCAACCCTGTGATGTATTTGACTATGCGTCTGTAGACAGAGCATAAAAATACGAGCTACAAAAAACACGTCCAAGGGCTACTTTAATCTACGCGTGTTTGCGTATTCGCGTATGCATGCAATACAACAACAAAGCAAAATACGATTACGTAAATTGTCGTACATTTAACGAATAGCAGACCAGCATATTCAAACAGCATTTATATCATCTTGAAAAAGATGGTTTGACTACATGACTTCCAAACCAAAGATACAAAAACCGTTTTCTAATTGTACCACAGTAAAAGCAAACTGTTTTACGTGTGGTAATTTAAAATGAAAAAAATATTGTGTTTGCATTGAGTACTCAAGTACTATGGCAAAATCAAAAACCAAGTCAGTAGAAACCTTTATCATTAAAAAAAATTACATTATAAAAATATTCAAAAAATGTATTTGATATTCGAGATATTTATTATCAAAGTTGAATTCAAAAATTTTTTTAATTAAATGTGACTTTATGCAAAATATTTCTTATAAACAATTTGTTAATTTGATTAACTTCTTAATAAGTTATATAACTTTGGAAATCGGATAACAGAAACATTAAATATGGAGTACAATGTAATGACACATATTTTACAGTTTTTTCTCTCTAGCTCCAAAAGGGGGGAGGTGTTGACCATCATCCTTGCATTTTTTTTATTAAAATTATCATGGGAAATCACCAACCGAGCGAATTAATGCTATATCTGGGTCTATTTGTATATAATTCATGCAGCTTTAAATGTAAAAATACAGGTGTTCCTATTTATTTTCACATCACTGTATTTTAATTCAGGTTGACCCAAGTAACTTAAGCGTTTGCAAAGAGTCCATTTGGAAAACACTGCAGTTGAGGCATACAAAGGCGTTTTAGGGAAATGCGTCGAAAACAGCGAGCAATTTTTAAAATATGATTCAGCAATTCAACGAGAGGAGTATTTCAAAAGATCGAACTTGAGGCCGCTTGTGAAAGTGGTGGTTCTTCCCTACCAAACCAAAAAATTAGGGTTGAAAAATCTTAAACGGTTCAAAAGTTATACATTTTATATATAAAAAAAAGACAGTTTCGATAGATCGTCGTAAGTATAGATGTAGAATTCCTTTTTATACTGTAATAGAGAAAAATTCTGGTTTTTTTATTTTTTTTTTCAAAACTATTTTAAAGCGTTTCATCTTCTAAATAAAAATGATTCAAAAACAAATTTGTTTTTGTTGCTGCCTTTTTCAAACTTGTTTGATATAAAAAGCTCACAATTAAATTCATATAAAAATTTGTTTTGTTTTACAAAAAGTTTCGTTTTATATTTTTAGTGATGAATTTTTGTTCTTGTTCATTTTTTACGTTGGTTAAAACTAAATGTAATTAAAATATATTTTAAATAATTGGAAATAAATATCGGAAAAATTTGAATTATTTATTTTTCCTGTAGTAAAGCGCATATTTTTAAAGTAAGTATTTTTAATATTGAAAAAATATAATGCATAACATAAGTAATTCAAATTTATTATGGAATTTCAAAATAAATAGATTTTTAAAGCACAACGCATTGTTAGTAACGCATGCGCAAACCTGAGTAGTAATAATACATACTGGCTCTGTAGCTACACGCATCTGTATTCTCTATAGTACAGTGACTCACAACGAAAGTCGGGCAGGCATTTCTAAGCACTTTCGCATTGGTTTCAGAAATGAAAATGTATGAAGAAAATTACAGTATATATTTTTTCAGTATAACATTTCTCGAAAATTGAATCAATCTATACTTGCAGAAAGGCAGCTCGTGATAGATCATTATTTGAAAGAAAAATCCGAGCGACAAATTTCACAAATCGTCTTAAAAAGTAAATAAACAGTGCACGATATAATCAAGCGTTGTATATAAGATAAGAGAATATGCAATAAAGAACGTACAATAGCTAAAAATAAGCTTAGCTCCAAAGATGAAAGGTATGTTTTAAGATAAATAATAAAAGACCCACTTTTATCTGCACCAAAACTAGAGGTCATGTTAAAACTAAATTTAAAAAAAAATAATTTGAAAGACAAATTGTTTAAATAGAGGAGTAGCACGAAAAAAGCACCATATTAGCAAGAAAAATATAAAAGAACGCCCCAATTTCGTGCGTGAGCAAATGACCAAAGACTTTTCATTCTGGAGCAAGGTTAATAAAATAGAATACATTAGGATCTTTAGCACTTTTAAACAATAAACATTTATTACAGGTTTTGTTTACCGATGAGTATTTATTTAATTTATATGGTTGAGATGGTAAGCGAAAACCGAATGAAGAATTTTGCAATAAAAATTTTAGACATACGGTTAAGCATGGTAGAGGATCAGTCATGGTTTGGGGCTGAGCCTGATGTCGGAAGGATTCATTTCGTTGAAGGTATAATGGCTAAAATATGTATGTTCTTTGACATTCTCATGGCGCACGTAAAAGAACGTGCAGGTAAATAAGGAGTTGCAGACAATTTTGAGTTTTACTAAGACAATGATCTGAAACATACGATGCTCTTGGTAAAGAATTGTATACGTGATATTTGTCCAAATGTCATAAAAACAATCTCACAAAGCCCAGATTAAAATGTATAACATCTATGGGATGAACTTGAACCCAGAATGCAGTATCAGAGATGGGCAACTTAAGATCAATTAAAAAGTATCTGGTTTGAAAAGATAAATTAAAAAGATTGGAGCTGGTGTTTGTAAAAATTTGGCTGCACCCATGCCAAAAAGGCTGCAGGCAATCAAAAAAGAAAAAGGATTGGCTACAAAATATTAAATTTTTAGTTTTAGCATTAATTTCCCTATCTGCCCGATTTTCAATGTGAGCTCGTTTTTAAAGCTTCGGTTTGATTTAATTTTGTCTTACCGTTGTGTTCTATTTTTTCAACTCTGTTTCTGTTTAATTTTGCTCAACAATAAATTACGTTTTGAAAAAAATATTTACTCCAAGTTTCTTCTTACATTTTCATTTCAGAAACCAATGCGAAAGTGTTAAGAAATGCCTGCCCGACTTTCATTGTGAGCCACTGTATTTATCTTACTGAAAATAAACAAAACCTATACCAACAGCATAAGCAGCTACTGAAGCAGCTACTCAAGCTGCTTGTGTATTTCTCATACGAATATATGAATTTTATTCTTCTAGATTTTGCTGTTTTGAGACTTTATTAAAAAAGTGACAAAATCCAAAGTTAGATATTCTTACGATTATTATCGTATTCTAACTGATATTTTGGCATATATTTTTCTTTGTACGATGAATATTAAAGGCTGTAGGTATACTCCAAAGTGTCAACTAAATTTCTTAAATGTGTTTGAAAAAATTTGTGTAAATGACCCCCATAAAAACCGCGCTGTAAGACGTAATTCTACGTCAAAAAAGTGTCAAAAACGTGCACTATGCGCCGTTTTGATTTTTTTTGTTAATAATTTAAGTGGCAAAAGTGTCTTGTGCACAACCTTACAAGCAATAAAAAACAAACTTATCGAGTACTATCTTAATATATAAAAGGCAAGAACGCTGCTCCGTGTCCAATATCTCTCAAACTGTTCACCCTGAAAGTATATACATCTTAGTACATAAAACGCAAGCATGCTGCTCCGCACACAGAATTTCTCAAATTGTAATTATTTTTTGACAGTGAAGTCATTTTACATTTTACACACTGTTCTCAAAAATGCTCCGCACACAGAATTTCTCAAATTGTAATTATTTTTTGACAGTAAAGTCATTTTACAAGACACACTGTTCTCGAAAATGTTTAGCCAGAAAGTATGCACAGAAAATATATTTGATACTTATCAGTGACAATATCGGGTTTTTATAATAGTACGTTTTTGATCTAACTACCTCTTTTTTCATCCTTTTATAAAAAAGTTATGACAAATTTAATGAAATTCTTTTGAGTCGATTTGAGTCGATTGTACCAAAAAATATGATTGTATCAGTCGCAAAACGACAACTGAGTTGCTACGCATATGAAGGCAGAGTGCGTAAAGCATTCAAAATTCGCTCTCGCTCTTTCGAGTTATCATTTATAAAAACAGAAGCAATGAATAACCTTTTTAGAGCAACTCGTTGAACGCTACGCTCTCGCATAAACTCCTCAAACCAAGGCTCATTTATAAGGTTGTGGCACTTGGGAGCGAGCTCGGTCGAACTGTGAGAATGGAGGAAAAGAAATCAAGAAAATGAATGCATAGAACAAAGAAAAGCACAATGACAGTTCAAGCAAAGGCGGAAAAAGAGCGCATTTCTCTTAAATGCCACAACCTTATAAATGAACATTGCCTCAAACATTTGTATTGGTTATTCGTTCTTGTACGAAGAGCGCTCATCGTTATGAGAACTTCGTCACTATTTTCATTACTCGAGTTCTGCAAATGATGTGCTCTTTAGTTGAGCTGAAAAATATTTGAATTCTTCGATGATAAGTATTTTGATACTTCCCATTTTGATATTTGCTACTAAGTGAAATGAAACAAATACGTTATCCAAAAATTTTTCTTTATTTAAAGAATAAACAAATTTGCAGAAATAAACTAAAATTCATTTATTTATTAAATTAAAAACAAAAAATTAAAATTCATTAACATTGAACGTCATCAAAATTTATATTTTTAAATAACTTTTCATTTAATTTAATAAAAAGTAAATTATTGATATTTTCAGAGCTCAGCCTGGAACGATGTTTCGTTAGTTTTAAAGATGCATTCAAGATGCATAAAGGTGCATTAAATGCTCGTTTAACAAAGGTTTGGCTGCAATAGAAGCGAATGATAAAAAATGATGACACCAAAATAAAACTCAAATAACTCTCATAGAAAAGAGTTCATAATTTTCAAATAATCTGAGTGAGGAAAAAAAATAGATTCGCTCACTCATTCGGAGATTAACGAATGATCGCTCGTTTCTTTTTCATTTCCAATCATGGCAGAACTAGAGAAGGTAGATGCATTTCAGACTACGTGCTCTTTCTCATATCCAAAATTGTCAAAGCCAGCTTTTTGCGAATAAGAACAAAAGGAAATCAATGGCCGCATTCAGCGAAGTCAACAGTTGGTAACTGTCTGTTGTGATAAAATTCGCTGAAACACTGAAAGAACGCTGCAAATTTGAGTGAGAATTCTATGCAATTAAATTATTTACATAATCAAATAATTACAATAATTAAATTAAATAATTGTCAACCTTTCTACGGTATCGCTATCATAACAGTTTACATCAGTTGACTTTTCTGAATGCTGCCAATTTTCGCTCTCATCGGTTTTAGATTTTTTATAAGCTGTCAACTTCGTTTTGACGATGATACAATTATTTGACAAGGTAGCCGCGTAGACTGGCTTTTTTCTCACGAGCGGCGATGGGTAGTTGTCAAAATTAGCTGTTTATGCAATTAATCAAAGAAAAGTGAAAAAATAAGCGACGACTTAAGCATAGCTAGGCAACCGCAACAAACTAAAAACATTTCAATCAACTTCGCGAATAAATTTAATGAATTAAAGATTAGTTAAAAATAAGCACATAGCTAGTCAACAGCAGCAAATTACAACATTATTTAGCTGTTTTTGATAACTACCAATCGCCAAAAAGCTGTCACGGCTACCTTGTAAAATAATTATACCATGGTTTTGACACTTTCGGCTGTCTGTCTCTCCGAAATGCTTCTACCTTCTCTAATTTTACTATGTTTCCAATGAAAAAAACAAAACGAAATGCACTGAGTTGAGTTGTATTGAGGGGAGTAAGGAATATTTACTCCTCAATGATAAGTATTTACTAAACCTCTGCACAAATGCACTCGTTTTTCTACAACAGTAGAACTAGCAGTGCAGAGTTCTTCTTAGACGTCTGTAAGTCAAGCAGAAAGTAACCAATTCACTAAACGGCTTGAAACGAGCAGAACTTGTTCGCCGCTTGCTTTACCAGAACACGATGTTATTCGTTTTATAAGAACAAATAAACTGATAACAGCGAGAAAAGCATCGATCACACCTAACGCAGCAGAACATTGGCAAAGTGATTAGTAGGGCTAAGAATCTCATGCAAATGCATGATTTTACTGGGCATATTAAAGCGCAAATGGTTAAGTTATTTTTACGAATCATGAAAGTTCATTCAGAATGGCATTCAAAAGATAGTACATATTTTTCAATATTTTGCAATAAATGCATGGTATTGCATATTTTACAAAAAATTCCTATTTTTGCATATTTATTGCGTATATTTTTGTATATTTTACAATAAATGCATATGGTTATTGCATATTTTGCTTTTTTTGATTTGCAACCATTTAAATTGAGTGCGACATATTTTGGAAAAGATAACTTAGAATTATTAGGTACTAGTAAGTTCACTTTATATTTTTGCTGTTTTTGATAATTTAATTTTATATGTAAAATATGTAAAAATGAATTGTTTTTTTTTTGTTAATTAAAGGCAGTATTTATTTTGTACCCCTCTAAAAATGAACCTTAGTCCATTTTATAACGATTCCTAAAATATTTTAGCTAAATTAGTCCATTTTGAAAAAACCTCCAAAATCATGTTTTTCGTAAATATATTGGCTAGTGTAATAGTTGCAGGTGTAGTTTTGCAATTGGATTAAAGATAATGCCGTTTTTCATGCATATTTTTTGTATGTTTCTATTTTTTTTCTATACAAAAACTTTAAAAATTCAAATAAAATCATTACTTTTACTTTTATTTTCTTACAATATTTTTCCAGTAGATGTTTATTTTATTATTAATATTTTAGCTTTAATATGTATTAATGTTAGCCATTCTGATCAGGAATCAATGCAAGCACTCAAAACTTTTCCAACTATATCTTGGAAGTAAGGATCACATTAAAAATAATGAAGTTTGAGAATTTTAATGTAAATAACTTATAAAAAATTCAGTAAATGCATCAAAAACAGCATTGTCTTTAATTCTATGGCAAAATTTTTATGATTGACAGTTCAGTTTCTTACAATTATCACACCAGCCAATATATTTACGAAAAGCATGATTTTTGGAGGTGTTTGCAAAATGGCTTAGCTCACTGGCGGTAATCGTAACAGCTAAATTATTTTAGGATTCGTTATAAAATAGGCTAAGGTTAATTTTTAGAGGGATACAAATGGAACTTTTTCATACAAGTCAAGGCACCTTCTTATACATACAGCTGCGAGCGAAATAATAGCAGTCGTCTTATATTCAGATATGTTTGGATAAATAATACTAGTCTACAAATTTCGTTTCTGCTAAACCCATCATCATTCCTATATGTACTTTCAATGCTGGTTTCAAATCTGTACTTAGTTGTCTCCTATATAGTAACATTTTCAATATACAGGGTGCTTTACGTTTTTGGCACGTGTTTAGTTTTATTGATCTAGAATCTTAACTAATCACCATAAAATTAAAAAATATTTTTTGTATTTTAAAAAAAATATCAGCTTTATCATCAATATATCAACACTATCGTGCCGTGTGCTGTAGCTGAGCAAAAATTTTGAGATTATCCAACGAAATATCAACAAATATTTAACTTTTGTTTTAGCGGAGCTGCAATCGTTCAAATTTATTGTGTCTGTTTTTCATATAAAAATACACTTAATCAACAGTTTTTTTTTTCTCCTTACTAAAAAGCAAATATATTGCAATTTTTTACCAAAACTATTTTATTTTGAATAATACGTTTTTAATTATATAAATCAGAGAACTGCACAAGCCTATTTGAAATTCAAGCCTTTTCAAGTACTTGAATTCAAATATGTATCCAAACTCGAAAAAGGAAGCTTTAGCCAGCTTGCAAAAATACCAAACAGATACAAGTCATATCCATGCTTGCTCGTTGACTTGGCTTGTTTAGACTTACTTTGTCGGTCAGAAAGCTTAAAAGCTTGAAACGATCGGCAAAGCTTGTAAGCTCGCAAGTATTCAATTAATTGAATTTAAAGCAAGTATCCAAAAAATGCAGGGTTCTGTGGACTCCGTGGTTAGCAGTTTTAGGGGTAGCTGATTTCGGAATTGATGTCAAAATTTAAAAATCAAGATGCTGGATAGAGTTACCACCTAGATTTTTTCTGTATTTTTGCGAATTCTTGTAATTTTGAAATTCTGACAACGGATTTGATTTCGAATCTAATGTCACAGTTTAAAAATTTAAGATGGAGGTAAGGGTTGCCACCTTAATTTTTACCACAGTATTGCCACCTAATAATAAGTATTTTTAAGAGTTTTAAACATCACTTAACTGTGTTAGGGGGTTTCGATTCTGAAGACAGAATTTTAAACATCGATATGGTTAATAGGTGGCAACCCTATTATAAAAAATTACATAATTTCGAAACTCTAAAAATGGATTCGGATTGAGCGACCCATTTTCACTTAGTTAGAGTTCGCGCCAGCACCGAATTCTTAAAAATAAAAAAAAAATATAGTTGGCATCCCTATCCAGTATCTAGTCTAGTATCTAGTATCAAGTCTATCCGCTATCTTTAATTTTAAATTTTTAAAACAATTCCGAAATCAACTACCCCCTAAAACTGTAAACACCGGAGTCCACAGAACCCTTAAAAGTCCTAATACGCTTAAGCTTTTCCTACTCAGGCTCATTGAAGTTTTTGGATACTTGCTTTAATTGGATACCTGCCTTCAATTTCAAGCTTTCAAGCTTTTTACCGAAGGCATCAAGTTTTTCTTTTCTTGGGACTTCGTGCCGTTCGCTTGTAAGCTAGCATACTTGTAAGTCGCAAGCTGTCGTTGGCTTATTTATATTCAAGTTCATGTTATACTTGATTGAAAGTTATTAAGCTCAAGCAAGCTTGAACTTGTATTTTAAGCAAGTATTTGAAATAGATTTTAAAAAGGCTTGTGCAGTCCTCTGGTTTAAATTGATACGAACTCTATAATAAGGAATGTATAAATTGATACGAGAGAAAAACCAATTCATTCTGAAATATTAAAAATCAGTATTTGCCCTAAATAAGATTAATTTTTGGAATATAAAATCAGAAAACTTTTCTGTGCCTAAAGCACTAAAAACGTCATTCAAAATAATTTATTCCCTCCAGTTTGTACCAATCATTCCATTGTGCAGTGCTCTGTGGCTCGCACAAGACAAGTAGTGCAGGTTTTAAAACATTTCATAAGAGACTTGTTTATGGAGAATACATCATTTTTATTTTTTTGTATTATTTCGAAATTTATATAAATATGTAATAAATATGTAATGTAATGTAATATAGTAGTCCAGAACTTTTATTTTTGAAATTTTTTTATAAAAAACTTAATTATTTTTAGAAAACATTTTTAAAAAAAAATAATTTTTGTAATTTAACGTGTATTAAGAGTAGGGGTGTCCACTTGGAAAGTACATCGATGTTTTTTTTCGATGTAATGCATCGAGACAGTGCATCGATACTTGTTTTCTAAAAATCGAGTACTTTTTCTAGCATTGCATTAAAATACTAATGTCAGCTCCTTCCTTTACTATCTTTAATTTAACTATGACTATTTTAATTTATTAAAAGCTCCTACAAAACCACTGTCCTTGTTCGCAAGCCTTTTATCAGTTAAAGTGCCTCTACACTATATGTTTCATACATATGACACGTCAAAAATTAAAATAGTTTTTAGCTACTGATAGTGCGTTTAAAATGTCGTTTGTATTTGCGTCTGTAAATTTTTGAATTAGAACAGTCTCTAATTTCGTATGTATTTCCATCTGTACAAAATGTCAGTTTAATAAATTTTTTATGTGAAAATAGAAGAAAAGGCAAATTTGAAGATATTAATTCAATAAATTGATTTTTAATGCATTTATTCTTAGTTTGAATGGCCAAAGGTGGACACTGTAGAGCTTTACGGCTTACAAAAATTTCAAAAGCTGTATTTTATTTTCAAATGACGTGACAGATAGTGTGGGGACAAAAGAAAAAACTGAATGACAAAAACTAAATTTTGACACACAGGTGAAATTCGTTATGTAATTTTTTGACATGTCATCTGTATGAAACATATAGTCTGGGAACACCTTAACTAAAGAAAAGAAAACCAAAATTTTGTACAATCATTCTCTGATTCAATTGTTGTTTATTAAAAAAATAATAAACGCAATAAACATAAGAATATTGGTTATTCTAAAAAATAAAGTCAATATATAAGAATGTTGCTCATAATAATTACAAAAAGTAAAAACGAAAAAAGCTTCCACAATCATAGAAATTCCAGTATTAGTGTCTTATTTCCAGTGTTTTCTTTTTTAATTATTTTTCTTTATATGTATTTTTTTATATAATAATTTCATTAGGTGGTTAAAATTCATTCGATGTTATATGAAAATACATCGATCCATCGAGTATATAAAAGCTTTTCAAAACATCGGATCAAGTCGATGTATCGAATTGTAAACATCGAGTAAATATGATGCATCGATATATATCGAATATCCCTAATTAAGAGTATTTGGCCCAATAATATCCACAAAAGATATACAAATTACGACTTCCTGTTTTAAGTGGCTATTTTCACTCAACTACTTTTTTAAACGTTAAAGCTTATTTTTAAAACTTCTCAAAGTTTATCATCTCAAGTAAATATGCAAGTAGATTTAAATATTTAAAATTTTTGGGTTCAGAAAGCAAACACAAAAAGTTATAAGCTTTTTGATATATGTACTTGGTTATTTAAGCCCATAAAGTTTAAAATTTAAACTTTGAGTTTATTTTCAAAAATTTAAAAAACTGTAGGGTTTAAAAATTAAACCCAGAAAGTTTATTAATGTATATACTGAGGTATTTAAACCCAGAAGGTTTAAAATTTAAACTCTGAATTTATTTTAAAAATTTTGAAAAAACTGTAGAGTTTAGAAATAAAACCTAAAAAGTTTATTAATGTATATACTGGGGTATTTAAAATTTAAACTTCAAGTTTATTTTTAAAAATCTCGAAAAACTGTAGGGCTTGAAAAGTAAACCCAAAAAGTTTTTAAATCCATTAGCGACACAGCTATGCATGCTGAGCTGGTGGCATTGTAATTGTTGTTGTTCTTACTTAATTTCTTTGGATTCAAAACTTTCTGAGTTCATTACTTTTCAATTCGTACATATTTGGACAAGCTAAACAGTTGGTCAAAAGTCGACAGCAGGCGACATAAGTTTTAATTTATTTGCTGGTCATTCAATTGCAATTGTTTCTGCCGCTCGATTGTTTGGATTTAAAAATATTATGAAAAAATCTTAAAAATAATAACTTCGTTGTGAACCGTGATTTTAAAGAAAATATCTTTAATGAATCTGTGTGGCAGATTTGTGTAAGTGTTTTACGTGTGTGAGAAAGTTTAGAAGTAAATAAATAAATATATTAACTCGTGCAGAGGTTTAGTTGGTACCCGACTCTGTATTCTCTATATTGTATTTATCTTGCTGAAAATAAACAGAACCAATAAAAAACAACAAAAATTAAAGCAACTGATGTACATTTTACACACATATTAATAACAACAACAACAGCAATAAAAGCAGCACAATAACAAATGAAACGATTTCGAACCAAACCAACAACCACAACAACAACCAAACCAACAACCATAACAACAAAAATATCAACAGCATAAGCAGATACTGAAGCAGCTTGTATATTGCTCATACGAATATATGAATTTTTTCTTCTTAGATTTTGCTGTTTTGTGACTTAAACAGAAGTGACAAAATCCAAAGTTAGATATTCGTTTTATCGTACTCTAACTGATATTTTGGCATATATTTTGCTTTGTACGATGAATATTAAAGGCTGTAGGTATACCCCAAAGTGTCAACTAACATACTTAAATGTGTTTGAAAAAATTTGTGAAAATGACTCTCATACAAACCACGCTGTTAGACGTACTACTACGTCAAGAGAAATGTTATTTCTTGTATCATGTGCGTAGCCAGGATTTTACTCAGGGGGACTGGCCAGTTATTGTTTGATGTAGCTGATAAATAAAATGAATTTTTTTAAATGTTGGCAATCATAAATGACCAAGGTTAGGTTAGGTTAAGATGGCGGCAGGTCTTTAGACCAGCCCACTTAGACCAAATTATTGGTCCGTTGTGATAACACACAACGGAGGAAGGTAGTAATCAAGTGAAATTTTTGTGCAGGATGTGTCAATGTGGCAAAGCTGTAGAAACATGTGATCTTAAATCTGAAGCAAGAGTTATTCCTTGACCTCAGTCGAATCAAGTTTCTTAGCGTTCCTGTCCACAAACTTTTTCTACCACCACCAACTACAATTTTTCGTCGTAAATTGGATGTGATTTAAAATTCCGTTGATTAGAAATAAGGAAAAAAAGATTATAGCGTAGGACCATGGCCCGGCCAGAATTCGAACCCGAGACCCCTGAGCGACAGTCGAGGCCGCCTGTGTCAGACCTAAGTTTTTAATTAAAAATAAACTAAGCTCTAATAAATATTAAAAATTTGTTTTTTGATTATAAGAAAAACTGAGCTGAATTTTTAATTTTAACACTAAAAAATTATTTTTTTTATGTTTAAGGGGGAAACGGCCCACTGCCCCCCCTCGCTACGCCGATGTAATGTGTAATGCTTGAATTCATTGATGCCTGAAGCATTCCCATTATATCATATTAGTACAAACACCACCTATAATGAATACGAATGAATCTTAACGAGCATTTTCATGCTCATTATAATCGAATTCATGAATATCAAATACATTCTGACAGCATTAAAATTCACACAAGCATGTTAAAATAAACACATTTCAATTTACATTGTATGCAAATGCAAATAAATGTTTATTTGTACGCAATTTCATACGTTTAAAGAAGCATACACTTTTTAAAGACTAAAAAATACAAAATATTTAAAATTTAGATGAAATGATTAGATTCAATTAAGAAAGCTTTTGGACAAATAAATGTTACGTTACAGCTTTTTAAGTTAGGAGATCAGACATGGAAGATAGAACTATGGCAATCTACTCTTTTAGGTAGGTACTCAAATAAAAAAAAATGGAAGCTAAGAAAAACACGCACAACAAAATTCGAAATTCCTTGAATATACTTTGTACCCATGTCTTGTTTTTTTTTAACAAAATTAATTACTTCTTTGTCTACTGCAATAATTTAGCGTCTTGTGTCGTTAGTTTTACAGTTTGCTTCAATTCATAAATCAATTTTTTTTAACAGTGTCATGTTTCCAAGAGTAAGGAATTAATATAATGGTCTTATTCTTCAAAGTCAAGTTGACGAGCTGAGTCACATGTTATTTTCAACTTGTTTTTACAAACAAAAACACCAGAATGTGTGCTTGTGTCCTTTTTGTCGCTGTAAAATGTTTTTACTTTCACACATTATCTTACTTTTTGAGTCTGAAAGTTTATTTTAATGACTTTAAATAAATGCCAAGTCTTGACACATTATATATGTATCAGGGATGGGAAATAACTTTTTCAAAAATGTACCAAACCGAAATAAAAATTATACTTTTTACAAATATAGCACTGTACGTTCAGTTTTTAAAATTTCATCAAGATAATGTGCGTCTTCCTCTTCTTCATTAGAAATATTTTCAAAATGCATAGCAGTTTTAAACTTTATGCTATAACAACATTGCCAAGTGGATTTTAATAAATTATTGATTAAAGTTTTTTCTTTAGTTAATTTTGTTTTAATTAAAGATGAAACTGAGTCAACAAGTAGACAATTTCTGCACCTTGGTTTGATTGAATTTTGAATAAAAAATATTCTTTCAACATTTGCTGAAAAATGTAAAATTGATAAATTTCCACAAAAAAAAAAGACTCTGAAAACTTTATGAAATTAAAAAAAGCAACGAAAAATCTAGTCAATATGATAAAAATCAAGTGAATTAAATTGTACTAAAAATAAAATACTTGCTATACAGCACATTGCTTTTATTTAAAGTAGCTCAAATTTATTTATTTTATTTATTATTTCGTCTATGGACAATTATCCCAACAGACTAAGCAACTTAAATATATAATAAGTACAATGTTAATTGGTGTTTAATAACAGATTATTTGTATTTTTAAAAGCATCCTTAGGCGTAGAAAAATCGAGCAAGTTATTAGTGCCCTAATAAGTTCCCTAATAATTAGTGCCCAAGTAGACAAATTGTGTTTTTTAATGCAAAGTACATTTTATCTTTAACGATTTATTCAAAAAGCTTTGAAATATTGGTAAACTTTGAAATTGGTCTATAATTAAGAATATCATGTTTATTTTCAGCTTTGAAAGTGTTATGAGCGAAACTTTCCATTTGTCAATGAAAACACCAGCACTTTTATTAAAAATTATAAAAAAAGAAAAGATAGAGATTGAACACATTTTTTCCGCAAAAAAGAATTTAGACCATCAAGACTAGTTTTTCAAATGAGCAAGTGCAGTTTCAACGTCAAAAAGCTAGAGCAATGGGATGAATTTTTTACGTTATAAACCCAAAGTCCCAAAACGATGACCTCAAAAAAGTTGCACATTGACATGAATTTGGGATAAATGTTACTCATACGCCACGTTAAAATAGTAAAAAGGAACATTTTTCGAATTTTGAGGCACAATATATAGTTTTTTCGGGCAAGTTTGTTTTGCACTTTTTTTTCTCTAATTCAATGTCTACAACTTTGCTTAAGACACCAAAGCAATTTTCCTTACAGTTAACCGCGAAACAGCCATGTCAACATATCGAAATAGTGTTCAAAATCCACTTTGAGCCAAAAAATGGATGACATCGTAAATCTCTTATTTGAACGTAAGAAGGCAAAAGTAATGATGCAGAATTTCTAGTTTTGGCAAGTACTTTCACGAAAGATTAAAAAACCAGACTCAAAATTTTGAGTTGCTCTGTGTAGTGCCATAAAAAAGTTCTGAAAAAATCATATGGATTACTTGAAAAATCCTAATATTTTGTGCTATATAAAGTTTGTTTTAGAAGTCGATCCATTTTGAGTAAAAGAAATTAAGAATATATTTTAACAATGAAATGGCAAATTCGAAAATTCAAGAAATACTTAAGAAAAATGTTTGAATAATGTTTGAATATTAAAAACCAAGAACTAAACATCAACCAAATACTACTGAGGGAGTACTTGGCGTGTCTCGATTGTTTGATTTTTCCGAAAGAACCTTTGTCCAAAGTACATGAGTTAGTATTCAAATTTTTATTCTTTTCAATATTGATACTATTTTTCATTTTCCAGCAGAAAATACAATTTCGATCAGGCTGAAGTTCATGCTTCTTGAGAACACCCCTCATTCCATTTCAATAGATTGTGGACCTCTTCAGACCTGAAATTTGGTAGCAGAACTTTAACATAGCATGAGTTTTCTATAATTTTTTTTAATTTCAACCTATAAATGGGGCTGCCATACGGCCTGTTCTCCCAGGACATGTCCGGGGCCGAATTACAGCATCCGTGATCAAGCAAAATCGTCAAAATGTGTTATCACTTGTCTCTTCTTAAATAAAATAAAAAAACTGGCCATTTCAGCCCTTGGAAGGACTTTGACCTAGCTTCTATTGATCAATTGTGTTGTGCGTGTTATTAAATGTTTGATCACAAATGACCGAGAACTGAACCTACGTGTTTTATGCCGACTCCGAACGGCTTATGTTCTCAAGAAGCTTTACATGGCAATTTTTACTCTCTGAGGTTTGCCATTTTCTGCAGAGAGGTGACGACCGAACAGAAAAATTATTTCAATTGAAAAAACTTTCTGTCTGAGCTGGAATTGAACCCGGGCTACCGCGGTTCTTTAGCTTAGGGGCCACGCACTCTACCCCCTAGGCTACGGTCGCCACAGGCTACTTGCCTCTTCTTGCCGTTCGTAATTTTGCTCGATCGCGAATGCTGTAATTCGGCCTCTGGTTTCGAGAGATCTGTCCTGGTGTCCCGACTAATTTTCTTAAATCAACCACATGTACTGGATTTTTCATTCTGATGGCGTTTTTAAAAGTTATGAAGAAAAAATTTACTCAAATTTCACAAAAAAATTATATACGACAAATACCAAGAAATTGCCAAAACTTCTGATTTATGTACATCAAAGTAAAGTTTGGCCATACGTCTACCGACTCAAGGACTCAGAAAATGTGTGTTATTGACCAAATTATGATGGAAATTCGAAAAATCTTCGAAAAATCGAATTTTTAGGGAAAACCGATAAGCGCGACCTCTAAACCTCTTTCAAAAATCTGAAAATATTTTAAAAATATTTCTCCTCATAAGCTATCAGTATTTATATGCAATAACGGGAAACAATGCAAGTGTTGAGGGAGTTTTTCACAAAAATATGAAGCGTTTGATTTAAGTTTGCTTTTGCGAAATGCTACGTGATGCAAAATACAATTAAAAACTATAATTTACTTTTTCCTGTTTTTTGTTTTTTTTTTAACAAATGTTTAATTCAGTTTACTTTTCATTAAAAAACATCCTAAAGCATAATGCATCATTATGTTTGTGTTTTGTTTTGAAGGACTTTTTTGTTGTTATCCTGGTTTTTAGCCGACCATTTATGACAGCCCTGCCTTTAAATCACAATTGAAAAATGTGGGCATCATTATTTTAAGAAATTCAAGCCTGAGTTCCGGTTTGAGCGAGAGAGGCCAGAGTTAGTTGTTTGTTGGCAATTATTGAAGCGTTCTTTAATTTTTCTTCCGGTTAATTTTTCAATCCAATTATTAAATACTGTATTTATAAGAGTACGTAAGAATCCTTATCACCAGAAGGCAGGGCTATAGCTAGGGGGCATTGTGGGGCAATGCCCTACCTTCAAATACCATTGCCCTACCTTAAGGGAGGTTTAGGACAAACAATTTTTGACGTAGAATTACGTCTTACAGCGCGGTTTGTATGGGGGTCATTTTCACGAATTTTTTCAAAGCTATATTTGACACTTTGGGGTATACCTACAGCCTTTAATATTCATCGTACAAAGGAAAGAAAAATGCCAAAATATCAGTTTTAAAGGGAATAAAAAGAATATATAATAAAATAGCAAAATCTAAGAAGATGAAAAATTCATATATTCGTATGAGAAATGCACAAGCTGCTTATGCTATTTTAAAGGTTGTTGTTGTTGTTGTTGTTGTTGTTGTGTTTGCTTGTTTGGTCACGCCGTTTGTTGTTGTGCTGCTTTTGTTGTTGTTGTTGTTTTTTATTAATGTGTATGTAAAACATGCATATATAAATACACATCAGTTGCTTTCATTTTTTTCGTTTCCCAGGTAGCCAATCGGCTCGGTTGAAAACGGTGTGCACTTTTAAAAGCACTTAAGCGGACCGTTTCGTTGTCAGCAAACTATGCATTGTGTGTTTCATATAAGCGTACCATTTATTAAGTTGTATATTAATGTTGATTTTCTATGATTTCAATACAAATTCTAAATGTTTTATAGTTTAAATCATTCTTGATTTTAAATACAAATTTTAGTTGTTTCATAGTTAAAAATCGTTTATTGAGCTTAAGGTCAGGTTAGAACAATTAATTGCTCTAACGAATTTTTTTCAAAGAAACAACAGCAACATTTTCAATATAAAAAGAAATAAAAAACATCACTAGCTGATTAATTCGTTAGCTGATTGATTAACTAGTTAGAGCAATTATTTGTTCTAACCTGACCTAAAGCTCAATAAACGATTTTAAACTATCAAACAACTAGAATTTGTATTTAAAATCAAGAATGATTTAAATTATCAAACAATTAGAATTTGTATTTAAATCATAGAAAATCAACCCAATAAATAACAAGGTCTTATAGAAAAATTTAAGTTGTTTATTAATTTTATTTGTTGTTAAACAATTGTAACCTTTTCTTGGAATGGTTTTTATTAAGTTGCATCAATAAAATAAACAATAAACGGCAACTCAACTGCACTACCTTGATTTCAAGACAAGATTCAATGCATATTTTAAAGTTTTTTGGCAAACGGGTGAAAAAGAGAGTGAAAAAAGACAAAAACAAAAAAACGCATAAAGCGAATATGACATTAATTTCAATTCGATTCTTGATAGATATGAAAAAAAACTTTACAACTATAGAGAGAACGGTTTAAAGGTACAAAAACATGCCGTTTTCATACCAGCAAATCACACGCTGCCGTTTTAAGTACCGTACTGGAACAGTGGCATTCATGGCTTGATGGGTTGTAATACAATAGAGAATACAGATGCATGTAGCTAGAGAGCCAGTATAAGGCTACAAAAAAATGTACTACTACTAGCCAAGGTTGCCAGTTAAAATTTAAAACATTTCCGACAAAAAGTTACTTTTTCACAGTAACATAAATTAAATACAACAAAAATTACCATGGTAAAGATAAACAAAAAAGTTTCTACCGCAATAAAAAAATATCAAAAAAAAAAATCTCACGATCATTAAAAATTACCACAAAAATACCAAGCGTTTTAAAAATACCACCACAAATTCTATATACATTTAAAATTGCCACAGAAATCTCATTCGCATATAAAAATACCACAATAAGTCCCATATGCACAAATAATTTAAAAAACATTTAGAAATACCACAAAGAAACTTTGCTTACTAAAAAAGAAAAAAAAAAATGTTAGAAAAATATTGCCAAACTCGCACGGAAATTTAAATAATACCCCGCTGAATTTCCACGCCAATTAAAAATACCACTCTGAATAAAAAAAATTTAATAGGAATTCCCAGAGAAAAAAATCCTAAGTGCAATTAAAAATGACCACGAATGGGATTATTCCAACATAACTGGCAACGTTGCTATTAGCTGCTGATATTGCTGTTTTGGTTCTGCATGCGCTGCAAAGAGCCGTTCTTCACTCGGCAATTCTATGAGCAATAATTGCTTTCGCCGCAAGTAGTTTATTGACTACTCGGAGCAATAATTGCTTTCGCCGCAAGCTCGAGGATTTTCGTGAGTGACAAGTGAAAAGCGGGACATAGTAAGCAAAGTGCTCTTTATTTTCTGTGGACGATTCGGTTCATCCCCTCTAACGCTGCTCAACCGCTGTGATCTTGCTTTTCTGTGTGCGTCGTTGTTTTATATTTGCTTGGTAATTGCTGTTGGTTCAACAAGCTGAAAATTTTTTAGATATTTTTAATTTTTACTCGACATGAAAAGCTGATTTTGATAACTAGCTCGCTTTTCTCTACTTTCGACTTTATTACTCTCCGAGTCGGCCCTAGCTGGTTATTCTGCCATGAGTTGGAGTACGAATAAAACGAATGTTTATTTTCAGCAAGATAAATACAATAGAGAATACAGATGCGTGTAGCTACAGAGGCAGTATGTACGTATACTACTACGCAAATTTGCGCATGCGTTACTAAGCATGCGTTGTGCTTTAAAAACTCGATTTATTTTTTAAATACCATAATAAATTCGAATTATTTATATTATGCATTATATTTTTTCCATAATAAGAATTTATTTTGTTAACTAATATTTTAATTTTAAATTACTTTTAAAATATACATATATGTATATGAGCATAGCATATACATATATGTATATTAGACCTGTCCACGAAATGTATGAGATTTTTCAAAACTCACATTTTTTAATGAGCACTTACAGTTTAAGAATCTCTCAATGATTGAAATAAGAACTGTGAAAAAAGATTTTGAAAAACTTTGCCAAAAAGTTGCTCAACGCGGTTGAAGTCAGGATTTTGGCAATTTTCGAAAATTTTAAAGGTATACGTATAAACAAAATTTTAAATAATTTATTAGTAAATATAAGAAATATCTAAAAGCGCAATCTTTGAGCTAAATGGTCAAGCAAATAAGAAAAAATTTAAAAAGTGAAAATTATTGATCCGTTTACTTTCTGTAGCCTCTAGAAATCAAAAAATTCAGAAAATTTTCGCAATTTTTTTTTTCAATTCATTATATTTTTTCGAAAAAAAAATTTTTATATACGTTTGCATATTTTTTATATATTCTTGGAACAATAAGGACTAAAAAAAATATAGGTTAAGAATTTTTGGATGTGTCATTAGTCACTAAACAATTAATTTCTTTATGAAAGGTCTGACTTAACCCATATTCTCATAGCGTCGTCATATGACGACAGAAACATTGGCATGTTCAACGCGCCAGTAACAATAACTCTTACGTTATGGATGTTGTCAGGGATTCAAGACAAGATATTCTTTTTTTCTGCAAAAGTCAAATATCTGTAAATAAAATCGCATATTTTGCATTACAGTGTGAAGTTAATAATATTATCTTTCAGATGTCAAAAGATAGAAAGGACTACAAGGAGCTCCTAGAGCTCATTATATTATTTTTGGATGGCGACGATCAGAGAACGATTAAATTTAAATATCCTGGAGCTATGCATCCAGCTAGGTGGATGAGCAAAGCAATTTACTGTTTAAAAATATGGATGTTTAGAAAGCAGTTTGTCTTAAAAACTGAGGAAGAAAAGATGATTCGTTATGTGTCTTTGTTTGTTGTTTGTTGTAATGGTGTATGCAAAGTACTAGTTCGTATCCAGTATTCCAACTTCAGCTCCATATAACGATCTTCAGTTGATCTTTAGTCTTAACAGGTTAGTTAAATCTTCGTTCAAATAAGATATGATTAATTATAATAATTGAATTAAACATAAAAAGTTCATACGTTTTTTTACAAATTTACAGATACAAGAGTATTCACAAAAGTGCTGCTGATATAGCGTTAAAAAAATTAAGCAACCATTTGATGTATCATTAAGCTACGAAACCCGAAATAATATGGTGCACGCCATCAGAAACAATCCTGGCAATACCACTAGGGCCAAAAAAGCACCAGCTTTTATTATCAACAACATATCAGATCTAAAGTTGGAGGGAGCATTTTGTAACAAAGAACACACTCCTTTTTTTTTTGAGAAGCTGCAGCTATCAGTTGAATTTATGGACGATGCAGTAGACAATTGGGAAAACAACAAATCTTATATAAATGGGCTTTTAATTGTTAAAAATTTACAAATACTGAACGACGTTGCAGAGAGAGGAGTAGCCTTAATAACATCATACAACTCAAGTGCAACGAAGGATGAAGAGCAAAAACAATATAGTATGCTTCAAGTCGTAGCTGATCATAGAAAAAATCTGCCACATATAACTAAAATTTAACTATTTAAGTCAGACCTTTCATAAAGAAATTAATTGTTTAGTGACTAATGACACATCCAAAAATTCTTAACCTACATTTTTTTATACCTTATTGTTTCAAGAATATATAAAAAATATGCAAACGTATATAAAAACTTTTTTTCGAAAAAATATAATGAATTGAAAAAAAAAATTGCGAAAATTTTCTGAATTTTTTGATTTCTAGAGGCTACAGAAAGTAAACGGCTCAATAATTTTCACTTTTTGAATTTTTTCTTATTTGCTTGACCATTTAGCTCAAAGATTGCGCTTTTAGATATTTCTTATATTTACTAATAAATTATTTAAAATTTTTTTTGGACGTATACCTTTAAATTTTTCGAAAATTGCCAAAATCCTGACTTCAACCGCGTTGAGCAACTTTTTGGCAAAAGTTTTTCAAAATCTTTTTTCACAGTTCTTATTTCAATCATTGAGAGATTCTAAAACTGTAAGTGCTCATTAAAAAATGTGAACTTTGGAAATCTGGACAGGTCTAATGTATATGCTCAGGAAAAATAAATAATTCAAATTTACCCATATTTTTTTCCATTTATTAAACATAACTTTGAATAACATTAAGTTTTAACCAACAAAACAAATGAACAAGAAAAACAGTTCATTACCAAAAATATCCAACGAAAACTTTTTATAGAACAAAACAAATTTTTACATGAATTTAATTGTGAGCTTCTTAGATCAGATAGGTTTGAAGAAGGACAACAAAAACAAGTTTGTTTTTGAATAATTTTTATTTAGAAGATGAAATGCTTTAAAATAGTTTTGAAAAATATAAATAAAAAAAAACAGAATTTTTATCTATTACTGCATAAAAAGGAATTTTACGTCTATACTTACGATACTATCGAAACTGTATCTTTTTTTTAAAATTTAATTTAAGAAAATGTAAACAAAATTTCAATTAAATCCCGCTTATGATAAAGATTCTACGGAGCTTAAAACCCGGTGCGTCAGAGTAACTTTAACTAACTAAAGTTTCTTAAAACGCGTTTTTCCCGAAAATGACTTTTTTCAAAACAGGCAACACTACTGCAAACAAATTAGGTAATCGACTGCTTTGAAATATTTGCTTTTATCTGTTTGCATTGTAATTGCATTGATTTGACATTACTCTTGGATTTTGACGACTTTAGATGAAATTGAAAATGACAAATTTAACGGTGAAGATGCCGCTAGGAGAGTCTGTATTAAAAAAAGTCATGCTAAATTTAGAATTTCGAATGGCCATGGTCGTGGCCAGAAAAATCTTATCCATTCTTTAACCTGCAGACTCAGCTTTACAAGCCCGAAGCGCAGGGTTGAAAGACGCCATAACAATAACACGGGCCGCCAAAAGGTTTCAGCCAAAATTCATAGGAATTACAAGAGGGCCATTTTGTGATTATCAGGGTTGTTGTGAAATCCGTTTCGGAATTGGTTTGTTACCGGAATAGCAAAACGAGTCTGGAATTAAATGGTGTTGTCCAATCCGATCGGTTTTGACTCTTTTCCAACATAAGCAAATCTGAAATTCGAATCAGCTGTTCAGCTAAATTGTTTTTTGAAGGTTTATGATAGATTGCACGAATTGAAACATTTTGCGCTTATTTACTTAAATTTAATTGTAATAAGAAAAAAAGTGTATAAAATGAGTTCTGCTGTGTTGGCCTTTTTATTTATGGAGGAGGAAAGCAATGAAAAAGGCGCATTTTAAGAGATCATAGCAATCCTCTAGAGCTTCCAGAGTCGGCGTAAGAACAATCCTCATATTTAATTTATACGCGGTGATATACTTGGATATTTTTTTGCAGATTTGTGGCCCAATATCGCTTAAACCAGGATTCGTTCATTTTGGTGTTAGAAACTATTTAAACTCACATGCCTTCGTCGTAAATTCCTCTAGTGCTTTTACTAACAGCGGCGCTCAGATTTGTAGCAGAAGGCTCATATCAACGATCAGAAGGGAATGATGCAAGCATAAGCTTGGGAAGAAGTACTGTATCTGAAGTGCTATCCAAGATGGTTGAATTTTTAGAGCGTTTCATTTGCGGGCACTGGGTTAAACTTGAAATGGATTCTGAAGAAAAACGGGCATCGAGAGAAAATTTTTTTAAAAAATATATAATTCCAGGCATTATTGGCTGCATCGAAGGCGCGCATGTTAAATAATCAAGCCTTACATTGACGAGCATCTCTACTTCAATCGAAAAGGCTATTTTAGCATGAATGCAATGATTGTGAGTGAACAAAAATTTAGTTTATTTGAGCAAATGTAATAAACTTTATTTTCAAGATTTGCTACAGTAACATGATGATACGAGCTGTAGATGCACGGTATCCTGGATCGAGTCATGATGCTTTCGTCTGGAATATAAGTCTTGCTAGACAATATTTTTTGCGACAATATGAAAACCGCGTCAGGACATGCAGGCTGTCAGGCGATTGTGGTTATGGTATTGAATCATTTTTGTTAGTGCCATACAGGAACCCACAATATGCTTCTCAGCAGTATAAATTCCATTTAGCTCATACTTCGGCACGAAACATAGTGGAACGAACCATTGGAGTCTTAAAAGGTCGATTTCGCTGCTTGCCGGGAACATTACACTATCGTCCACAAAAAGTTGTAAGGATCATCAATGTTTGTTGCGCACTACACAACATTTGTCGACATCATAAAATTGAATGGGATGATACACAAAATTTAGAAACATTTAACGAGACTTACTCAGATAACTTTGAAATGCCACTTAATGTAACGTTGCAAAGAGAAGGGTAAATAATCAGAGACGATATAGCTAACACCCTTTAATTATAACAAATTAATCATTTCGGATATTTGTATTTTTTACTGAAAATATTTAATTTGTTTTACCATAAAAATTTTTTTAATCATTTCAACAAAAAACATTTCAATAATGAGAATAAAAATATTTCAGTTTTTTAAACACAAGCATATTTCAGTTATTTTAACATAAGTTACATAAAACAAAAACATAAAAGGTACATCTTTGATTATCTTTAAATTCAGTCTCACCGTTTTGTAATGGTAATATTAACTATTATATTTATGAAATAAAATATTTCACTTTGAAGAAGTGTTGTTTATTTGAAAGTCAAACTTTAAGATTTCTATATCCAACTGTTTCTTCTTTATTTCGTTTTTTTTCTTGTATCACTCTAAGAACGCGACTGCTAAAGCTTACAATTTCTTGTTTGAGATCTATTATGGATTTTGTAACCGATTCCATGCCTTTTTCGATGCCGCGACTCGCACGCCTTGTGTTGCTGCCAATTTCTTTTTGTGCTTTAATAATTTCGTCCAGTTTTTTATTTAAATCCGTTTTTATTTCTGAGTCTTCATCAAGAAACCTCTTGCTCATAGTGGTTTGTCGCGCTTTGTATATCCTTTCGCAAGGTCTGAATTTTTTTCCATAAATTCGAGAAGGATACCATTTTGAGTCTTATTTTTGTGTTTTCCCCCAAAAAAGAAATAATTAAATAAAATTTAATATTTCCCCATTAAAATGAATTGATCTACTTATATGTTTTTTAACTTATAAGCCACTATAAATAAAACATTCCTCTAGTGAAGAGCTGGCCGGTTTTTTCCAGATATAAAATCGATAATATCGGCTTCTGCAACTCCTAAAACCGATAAAATTCCGTTTCAAACTTTAAACCGAATTGTTTAAACCGTAATTATTTTAAAAAAATTTTCAAATTTAAAATGTAGAAATTCTGATAATCCGACATTTAACAATATTTTACATATGCTTCGGTTGAAATTAGTAGGTTGTATTGTAATTAATATGCTGAGTTGTAAAATTAAACGTAGTCTTACTGTGTCAAAAGATTAGGGTGTAACATATATATTAGGGTGTCCCAAAAAAAATCGTGTTTGATGTCCGCGGCTTTTCCATTTCCATTTGACCTTAGAAACACCCTCTGTGAAGGGCATCTCAATTGGTAAAGGTTAAGAGGTCGCGAATTCATTTTCTAAATTTCCCATACGATTTTTATGGGGGAAAATCAGTTTTGCTGGTAAATTGAATGTAGAGTCATTATCTTCTAAGCAAAATGGTTAAAAAAACGAGTTCCCTAAAATTTTGTCTGTTATCACATATCCAAATTTCATTTTCATCTGATTATTATTTGGTGGCCTGTGGCTCACTTCTTAGAACTACCTGTATAAATGAATACTTTTACTTTGAATTATTTCATTAAAAATCAATATCTCTTTAAGTACTCCATTTTTATTATTGTTATTGGTATTAAATTTTAGATAATGATAGTTGAAATGCACAAAGAAAAAATTCATAGGGTTGTTATAGGTTTTCGATTAAAAGTTACAAGTAGTTCTTTTTTATTTATATTTTTATTTTTTTAATCGTTTTGGGCAATCACCAAATAATAATCCGATGAAAATGAAATTTGGATATGTCATAACAGACAAAATTTGAGGGAACACGAGTTTTTTTAACCATTTTGCTTAAAAGTAGGGCTCTAAATTCAATTTACCCGCAAAACTGATTTTTTCCCATACAAATCTTCCTAAACGATTTGTATGGGAAAAAATCAGTTTTGCTGGTAAATTGAATTTAGAGCCACTATAAAAAAATGAATTCGCGACTTCTAAACCTTCACCAATTGAGATGCGCTTCACAGAGGGTATTTCTAGGGTCAAGTGGAAGTATTAAAGCCGCGGACATCTGTCAAAATAAAAAAAAAATTTATTTTTGGGACATCCTAATCGCAATCAATTTTTCATAAATTTTGCACAAATATCAGTGGTTCTTTATTTTTTCAAAAACAGTAACCAATAAAAATACTTGACTGTTTTTACAGGAACCGTTAAAACTATAAAATACCTTTCCAGGAAATCTAAGATAATTAAAATCAGTCGTAAATTTGAAATATGGCAGCAGTTTTAAGGTGTTTTTTAAATCGACAATGACCGATTTTTCGTATATGTGTTCGCAGCCATTTTACCAAATGATAACGGATTTTGGTCATCTATGGCTTGTTAGAATGCACAAACTAAATGCCATATTTTACGATTTTAATTTTTGTAGAAAATATTAAAGCGATAAATAATGACTGTGAAAAATAAAAGTTTTATTGATTATTATATGATAAATGCTCAAATTTTGTTTGAACGTATGTTCGTTTGTGTGTTATGAGCTATGTTTATGTTGAAGCTCTTCACAACGCCTCATATGGTGCCAAATGGCAACACAAATCAGAAATAAAAGATTGTAAATGTTTCTTCTTGTACCGCTCCTTCATTGTTTTTGTCGTTTGATGGAAGCGCTCGCCTCGTTCACCAAACTCGGTTAGAGTGTGCAGGCTCGAATACATCCATATGATCGTGCAGACAGTTGATGGGTTAAACGCTTCCATCAAATCGTCGACAAGACTTCGGTAATTCTGATCGCGGTGCTTCCACAATTTTTAATGATATGATGAATCGAAAAAATCGATTGTTTTACGGAAGGACTTTTAATTATTAATTTTATTTTGATTCTGTTATTTAAAATTTTCTTGATGCCTAACAAAGGGTGTCACAACAAGAGCGCAATTTTTAAATTTTAAATAAAACACAGATATTTAAAAAAAAAAAATCGTGAAACTTTATTGTATCGTAAAGTAGACAGAATGAGGTTATGTATGGAACAATATATCGTGCAGATGGCCGCCGCGGCTTTGCTGGCATACATGCGATCTTTTAATGAAATTTTCAATGACCGTTTTGCATAAATGCTGCGGTATTTCATTAATGCAGCGTCCAATTTCCTCTTTTAAGGCTTGAGTCGTCGTCAGCTTATTCGCGTAAGCCATCGACTTCAAAAAACCCCAAAGAAAAAAAATCTATTGGTGTTAAATCGCACGATCTAGGCGGCCAATTCTGATCTCCAAAACGCGAAATAACACGACCGGGAAATGACTGATGCAGCAATTGAATTGTTTCTCTGGCTGTATGACATGTGGCGCCGTCTTGTTGGAACCACATGCCCTCCACATTCATTTCTTCAATTCTAGGCAAGAAAAAACTGGTTATCATTTCACGATACCGAACACCATTGACTGTTTGCGCTTGAACTGCCTCATTTTCATAAAAAAAAGGTCCAATGATTCCTCCAGCCCAAAAACCACACCACACAGTGACACGTTGAGGATGCATTTGCTTCTCGTGAATCACTCGAGGATTTTCCTCACCCCAAATGCGACAATTTTGCCTATTGACGAAGCCATCAAGATGGAAATGGGCCTCGTCACTGAAGATGATTTTAGCGGCAAAATCAGCATTTTCATGTTGTCTCTCCAATACCCAATTAACGAACTCCCTTCGCTGTCCAGCTGGCTTCAGTTCCTGAGTCAATTGAACTTTGTATGCATGAAGATGCAAATCTTTCGTCAAAATTCGCTGCATAGTGGATTTGGAGACACCAATTTGCTGAGCTCGGTGTCGAATTGAGGTGGATGGAGTTTGAGCGATATCATCACGTACAGCTGCGACATTTTCGGTCGATCGACCTGGTCGAAGGCGCGTTGTTGTCTTTACATCACTAACAGACCCAGTTTCGACAAATTTATCCATTAATCTCTTTACAGTTGACTCTTTTGGAGCATTATTGTGATCCCAAATTGATCGCAATTTGCGAACTTTAGCCGCAAAACTTTCACCATTTTGGTAAAACAATTTCACAATGAGAATGCGTTGTTCATTCGTGTAACGCTCCATTTTTACTAACCTCGTACCTTCTACTAGCAAACAATAACAATTGTTCAAATGTCAAACAATGACACTTCGAATGGCGCCAAATTTAAAAATTGCGTTCTTGTTGGGACACCCTTTATAAACCTTAATAAATGAAAAGCTATTAATGCTGCAGTTACTTTCTTATAACCTGGTTGTTATTATCTACCTGGTGAAAGAGCACAAAGTAATTATTGATCAATGGTGATTTAATCAATGTTTTGATCATCCCCTCCCAGCAATTAAGTACTGCCTGCGTATATGTACGGCGAAAATCGTTTCACCAGATTAGATCAAGTTAAATTTTTACTTGTGCCCTACCTGTTATTACCACTGCCCTATCTTCAATTCAACTTTGGCTACGGCCCTGCCAGAAAGAGCTTTAAAATCGCCTTTAAAATTAAAAAAATATTTATCTTAATGACCTCCATTAGCGGCATTGAATAAAGAATTTAAAACAGCGCGTGTTGCAGCTCCTCTGCATAGCTTTAAGTTAAGTCGGAACAATCAATCAATCAAAACTGCACGATGGTGATAAGTACAAATCCCAACAGATTTCATTGACCACTAAAAATGTGAACACGGCTGCCAAAGCCAACCGTGAAGGCAAAATAATTATATCACATTGAATGGAAAAGTGGTGAGAGACAAGCAAACAATTTGTATTCATCACTTCCAAGAGCAGCGAGCAGCATCAGCTTAAACGGCAACTAAAAAATCCTTAGCATCAACAACAAGCTTGCAGTCAGCCTTCGTGGCAGCTGCTGTCAATGGCGTCATACAAAATGTACGATGTCTTGGACAGGATGGCATATCAAATGATTGCATACACTAGTTTGTGTGATTCGATGTCTTCTTTTCAATTCTGGTGTGCAGCAGCATTCAATTCTGAATGAGAATCACGTTTCCCAACCATGAATAATCATTATGCGAACTTCATCGAATTTCATCACACAGATGATCCAGCGCATTGAAGGTGGTATCCATTTTGTGCAGCATTCAAAGCACAGATATCGATTGAGTAATTGTTTTCATGAAATGAATTTAAGGTTGAACTTTCAAAGATGATTTTTTAGGAATATAAGTTAAGAATATTTGTTGATCGCAATAAGGACGATGATGCATATAGCATCACTAAGTCGTATGCCACAACTGTTTCATTTAAAAAATAATTAAAATCAAGATTACGTCAAAATTAGATCATGTGTGAAAAAACGTTCCCGTCTTTAAAGAGGTAATGTGCATGTGATAAACTGGTGATGGAAAAAAGTCTCCAAGAACTGTTATTTTACCATTTCGAAAATTGTGCTCAGATTGTGCTAAAATGTGCTTGACAGGATTTATAACATATGGCTTCCAAAGGTGCTATTTTGATCACGCTCCGCCCGCTTGGGATTAGTCGAATGTTCATCTACCGGTGCATACAACTGTTTGAGAAAACTGGAGATGTCAAACACCGCCACCAGTCGGGCCGTCCTCACACAGACCAAACGCTGCAAGTCATCAAATCTGTCAAATCAAGAATTTAGCGAAATTTGCTCCGAAAACAAAAAATCATGGCCCGAGAGATGAATGTCCCGCAAAAGTCCATAAGTCGAATTATTAAAAACTAGTAAGGAATTATCTTCGACTGGACGAAGTTAAAATACCCCACGTATGTACTTCGGTTTAATAGAAGACTTGAATGCTGTTTTATTTGGGTGACGTCACTTTTACAGGGCGTGGTCTATCGAAATGTTTATCGAAATATTTATTAAAGCTTATAAGCCTAATATCAAGTTTAAACATTAATTTTTTTTATTTTTAAAGGTTTTACTATTATGATGACGTCAATTTGTATGGGAGGTGGGTGGATTTTTAATTTTTTTTTAAAATTTAAATCGAGTTTCAAGATTTAAACTATTTTGCAAAATTTTAAAACATTGTACTAAGTTTTGTGGAATTTAAGGAGATTTTGCTGATTCCTTAAAGTCACTTTGTATGGGAGGTAGCAGTGGTTTTCATTCCATTTTTAGAAATTTTAAACTCAAACTGCATATTATGGGTTAAAGCTTATATGGGCATTTAGAAAAAATTAAAACTTATTAAAAACCTTTTATTTGATGATATTCAACCCTATCGGGAATAATTTTTCACGCCGAATCGAAAAGGGAGTTTTCATTTTTATGATAAAGCTTAAGAACATTTTGAAGATTTTTAAGGCAAATTTGTTGATAAACCGTTGATGAACAAATTTTGCATTAAAAATTTTAAAAATTTTCTTGAGCCTTAACTTAAAAATAAAAAACAAAACAAAAAAAGAAACATTTTGGCTATATAAATTTAGGCAATTTCTACATAACTTCATTAACCATTATGATCAAATCGTCTGCACTGTTTCACAAATGTAGTTTTTCTTTTTCATAAATGTTAAGTAAATGTTTTTTTAAACTTTTTTTAGTAGAAATGGAAGGCATTGGATAAAGATAATGAAAAAATGGTTGAGGCAAGGAAAGGATAAAATATTAAATTTGTTTTTAAAATACTAAATTACATAATTACTTAACTACCTAATTACTTAATTACCCAATAAGACTGCAATGGAAATTTAAGTAACGTAACGCCAGATCCAAAAGCCTAATAAAAAAAAAAAACTAGAGTAGATTTCTAAATTTGATCACTTGGAAAATAAATTTATGTTATTTCAATCTTTTCTAAATAAAGTTGTATACAAAAAGTCTTGCCCAATTCTGAGAGTTTTGCAAATTTTTTAATCCAAGTCAAAAATCGCTTCCGTTTCTTGTAACATAACGCCAGCACATATTTTAGCTTATATCTTAAAATCCTTAGGGTCGATTGTTGTCATTGTTTTAACTTAATATAGTTCTACTTAATTACTACGCAAATATAACTAGTAAGGAATTATCTTCGACTGGCCGAAGTTAAAATACCCCCCCGAACGACTATTTTTCCAAATTGCATACCTTAAGTTTATATTAATTGTTAAAGGTTTTGTGCAAAATTTGAAGTCATTAGATTACTTTTTGTGGAATTGAAAGAGATTTTACTACTTTGGTGAACTCACTTTGTATGGGAGGTAGCCGTGGTTTTCATTGAATTTTTTAAAATTTCATACCTAAATATTATATTGATTGTTTAAGCATATGTGCAAAATTTAAAGTCATTCGATTATTTTTTGTGGAATTTAAAGAGATTTTCCCGTTTTGGTTAAGTCACTTTGTATGGGAGGTAGGCGTGGTTTTCATCCGATTTTGCTCAGATTCGAACTTGACCTCCATTTTTGTATAAAAAGCTTATATTTTGAATATCGTTATGATAGCTCAAAAATTACGGCTGCTATCGTGGACACAGACGGACAGACGGACAGACGGACATGGCTAAATCGACTCAGGAGGTGATGCTGAAAATTTCGGGGGGTTTTTAATTTTTTTTATTTAGACTTATTTCAATTTTTTTATTTAAAATAATATTTATATCATTAGGTCTCGTCTTCATTTACTATGGGCTAGTACATTTAAAATTTCATCCGTGGTCACTTCCACATCCCTATGAACATTAAGAAGAGCTAACCCATTGAGTCTCTCTTCTCCAGTTTTACTTCTCATATATGTTTTGAGTCTTCGAAGTGACGAAAACGAGCGTTCGCTTGAAGCGACTGAAACCGGCAACGTTGCACCAATCTTCAGGCTTATTGATGGATATACAGTCAGTCTGGTTAGAGCGTAATCGGCAACATTATTCGTGGTTTACCGTTACGCGTGAACGAAGTATGCAAAAATTGAGGTTGCTTCATTACGCAATATATCAAACAGTTTAATTACATTTGTGGTTTCAAGTGGAAGTGTAAAATATTGTTATGAGTTCTGCATTTGAAAAGCGGTTTGAAGCAGTGTTTCTGTGTTTGAACTCAAAAGGACCGAAAATGTCCCGTTTATCGGCAGCAAAATATATGAAAAAAATCAAAAGCGTTTGTGACAAAGTGGGTTAATCGCTATATGTGTGAAAAAAATGTCGATGACTACCCTGGGCGTGGAACAAAAAAGAAGACCTCAGATAATGATGATAAGAAAGTCCTCCACGTCTTCGAGAAAAATCCTGGACTCTCATTGCGTAAAGGTGCGGCAATTTTGCAAGAAAAGGGAGTAAATTTGTCCAAAGATGCTGTCCGAGAACGTTTGCGAGCAAATGACTTTAAATATCGCAGTTCTTTAAAAAAGCCCTTACTTACACCAGTTCATATGCAAAAAAGACTCATTTGGGCGACTGCAGACAAGGATCGTGATTGGAGCAATGTAATATTTACGGATGAATCTTCTTTTTGGGCCGGAGGTTTCATTAGTCGATCGTGGTGTACTGGAGCGAATAGATTAGTTCAGCGAACTGGCAAACACCCAGTTAAAGTTCATGTCTGGGGATGCTTTTCAGAACGGGGTTTTGGACACCTTAACATATTCACTGCCAATTTGAACGCTGAACTAATGACGAAAATATACAAGAAATCACTGTTACCATCAGCTGATTCAATGTTTAAAAGGAGAGGAGTATCCTGGATATTGCGTGGAAAGAGCAAAATGGGGTCGTATTGTTGGATTGGCCTCCACAGTCTCCAGATGCAAACCCAATCGAAAATGTCTGGTCAATTATGAAGGAAAAGCTCAAAAGAAAATGTATCTGGACTACTAAACAGCTTATCCGCAATATTAAAAAAATTTGGAGGGAGCTACCACGGGAGTTTGCTCAAAAATTAGTTCAAAGTATGCCTCGTAAATGTGAAGCTATTATTGTTAATGGGGGCGATTATACATTTTACTAAATAAATTGCGCACTAGCCAATTAAACATGCAACAAAATGTTTTTCATTTTAAAAGAATCGAGCTAAGGGTTTAAAAGTTATGCCGATCACGTTCTTACCAGACTGACTGTATATTTGCATCGCATAAATTAAGGGTTTCTATAAACGTTACAGGTCGATTTGTGTGATTTAAGTAGTGCCTACAAATATGGGGTACAAAATGTTGTTCAAAATCAATATATGCATTAAAAAAATCATCACGTTTTAAAATTCTACACAATGTCTTTAATATCAATGCATGTTATTTCACACAACATTTAATGAAAATATTCAAGCTATTTTTTAACCACAATTTGTAATAAAAAATTTGCACTAAACAAATTTCGTCAAAGGAATAACAAATGATTTTCAATATAAAAGTTCATATGTAAAAAATCATATGTAAAAAATTGTGCTCAATTTTAAGACGTTATGATTTTTTTCAATGTACTATTTATACCATTACATTTAAAAAAGGATTATTTTTTTGCCTTTTCCACATTTTAAACTCAGCCACGAAATCTTCAGCGGAACCTTCTACATCGTTAGGCCATTGCAATTCAAAAATACGAACTGCCTCCTGAATTTCTGTACAGTTGAGACAAATGCATTTGTTTGGCAAAATATTTTGAATTTTTGAGAGCAGTTGACCGTGCTTCAAAATCGTTGTTGGAGTTGTTCCAGAAAATGATCCAAAAACGGTATAAAAACTGACCGCCGGTAATATGCTTCGGGTCCCCCTTCGTAATTATCCCGATTTGTTTGGTGACTAACCAGGCGCAGAAGTTTAATTTCTATATCTTCTTCTGCGGATATATTATTGCTGTAAATTGGATCTGAACTCCTGTTCGGCATTCTCACGCATCTTCAGTACTTCATTTACTTCAGTAAGTAAATTCTTCACGCATTTTCACGATTTACTTCAGTAAGTAAATTATTTGAAAAATCGACGCAGCTACTCAAGTCACAGTCTACATGCTGTAAAAATTGACTTAGATTTTTAGACAAAGTAAAAATCGGCTTCAGTACCGCCATAGCAAATATAAATTGGGGCGCATGAATTGCAGCCAACAGAGCATGTGGCTTTGAAACGTCACATCTTAAATTCTCACTATTAAGCTCTTCCAAAGCCGTACAGATGAATTGAAAGATGTCAAAAAATAAAGAGAGTGAATTCAAATGTTCCACCCAACGTGTTTCACAAAATTTAAGAAGTCGAAATTGTTTTGAATGCGGACATGACTTAAGAATTATATCTTTTAGAACAGAGCCTGCTTTAGAGGATTGCCGAAAAAGATTTACAGTCTCTTTCATCGAACCAATACAGTTTCTAATTGCGGGCATTTTGTATATACTTATATAAAAATATTTAAATAATAAAGTATTTAACTTACACTGAGGCCTTAAAACGTATCCACAAATTTTTCAAAACGGCAACACTGCTTAGGACTGCTCCTAGGACCCCTTATACATTGGGCAAGACTTGAAAGCAAGAATTAGATTTTGCAGGCAAATCGTGGGGAGTTTACATACAATACATTTTCGGTGACGAAGTTGCTTTCAAGTCTTGCCCAATATCCCTCCAGGAAAAATCGGAAGGCTTCCTTCTAAAAGTGATAAAGAAACATTCCCCACCGTATCTTTTGAAAGCTTAAGGGTAGTTTTGTATATATATTGTTTCCAAACCGTATCTTTTGGAAGCTTAAGGGTAGTTTTGCATTTATCTTGTTTCCAAACCGCTTCTTTAAGAATGCATTTGGAAACTTTTATTTATTGTCAAGCAATGACAATAGAAAATATTAATATCATTGTTTTCTAGCCGCTTATTGTAAAATTCGATAGTCTAGTGGCTGTCTCTCAGGGTTCCCGGGTTCGAATCCTGGCCGGGCATTTTCGTAACAAGGGAGAGGATTGTTTCCACATTAATTCTTATAACAGGGAAGAGGATTGCTTGTAATTCGCTTTTTAAGACAGCGGAGAGAGGAATGTTTCCACATTCATTTTTAACTAAGCTGAGAGGAATGTTTCCCTCTAATGACATGCTATGTAAAAAAAGCAATGGAGTGTGCAACAAAGGGGAATGCTTCCTACATTCCATGGAATGTTTCCTGGTAACATCCGGGAATGCTCACATTTCCTGGAGGGATAAAACAGGTCTTTCTGAAACAGAAAAATATCTTGGGCTGGGTGAGTTAACTTAAAAAATATTGCCGTCTGGGTGAGTTTCAAGATTTTACTACCACAGTTTGACATTTTGTGATAGTATTGGTACAAATTTGACAAAAATCAGACATAGTGCTGTTGCTCTCTAACAGAGTTTCCCATCTCTTTATCTCTGGTTGTAACTGCACATCACAGTGATGCTGCTGCGATAACGGCACTGTAACGTAAAGACGTTACAAAGAATAGCGGCGTGTTAGAACATGTATGTGTATACCAGGCTTTGTTCGGATATCTGTTAAATTTTAACAACATCAAGAAATAATTACTACGTTTCAGTTTAAAAGTAATAGGAATAATCTTTGTTTTTTAGCTATACTGCAGTTTTAATAACCTGTGTTCTTGTTAACCGCTAAACCCATTTTGATGGTTTTTCAGGATTCAATTCCTACGCTAAATTAAAATAACAAAGCATACTTAAGTTTTAGCCAAATTTTTTCCTTAAATCATAAAAAATTCACGCTTTTTTGTCCATTCTTAAGTTGAACAAACTGCACAACACAGTAAACAAAAGCTTAAGGTGACATTGTACATTGGAAAAAAATTAAAAGACGCAATTTAAAACATTTATTGTGAATTGTTAATTTTTTGTTTGTTTTAAATACATCTTCTTCTCCTTAGAAAAATAAGAAAAAGTGTGTTTCAGTAGTAAACTTAAACACACAACGGCTGTCATGTTGTGCTGAGAGTGGCTCTCGTTGTTTATTAAAGTTCAATCATTTCGGGGGGTTTTAACCCCCAAAACTCCCCTGCGTACGCGCCTGATACTTTTCTATACCGGCCACGCCTCCTTAACGGCGTTACAAACGGAGTGACAAAATTAATATACCCCCTACGTATAAAAAAGCCGTTTTAAAAATAAGACATTTTCATTCTTTTTTTTAATACTTCTTCGTAAAAATCGTCCGTAACGCCAGTTTGGAAATGCCCATATGCAAAATTTGACGTCATTAGATTAATTTTTCTGGAATGCAAAGAGATTTTATCTTTTGGTAGATTCAATTTATATGGGAGGTAGACGTGGGCTTTATTTTTACATATTTCTCACTCAAAGTGCATATTTAAGGTCTAAGCATATGTGCAAAATTTGAAGTCATGAGATTGATTTTTGTGGAATTTAAAGAGATTTTTACGCTTTGGTAAAGTAAATTTGTATGGGAGGTAGGCATAGTTTTCGTTCGATTTGGCTCATTTTCGAACTTGATCTTAATTTTTTAATAAAAAGCTTACATATTTAATTTCGTTACGATAGCTTTAAAATTAAGGCTGTCATCGTGATCACAGACAGACGGACATGGCTAAATCGACTCAGGAGGTGATGCTGATCAAGAATATATGCACTTTTTTATACCTGCCACGCCTCCTTATCGGCGTTACAAACGGAGTGACAAAGTCAATAACGTATTTTTTATATGTGGGGCAGGCCCGTAGACAAGGGGTTAACCCTTCCCCCTTTAGGGTCTAGAAATTATAAAAATCTAATATTTTAGCATTAAGGCAACTACAACGCAACTGCGTAAAAAGTTGCAAACCACTTCAATTTTGATGATTTTTTTTATTTTTGTGTTTCAAATGCCAAACACAGGCACTTTGAGGAGTTTTGAAAAAACATCAAGTTTCAACAACTATAACTTTTTGATCCGTGTTGTTTTTTGTAATTTTTTTCTCAAAATAGCTGAAGACTATGCTATAGCACCTCGTTATCTCGTTTTTTTCATTTTCGTATTTTTGGAGATTCTGGGATTTTGGTATCTGTTCAAAAGAGCTTATTTCGACATTATATGAAGTTGAAGAAAACTGAAAAAAGTCTAGTTTTTGTTGTGCTTACAATTCTGAGACCAACAGCTAGCAAGCGCGTCGGAAGCGAATTTCATCTGGGGGGGGACAGTACACATGGGGGGCAGTACAAATGGTGGTGCAAAACAAGTTCACCCAAATTTCTTCACATGAAACATGAAGAGAGAAAGAAGAGGAAAATATATAAAAGAAAAATATTATCGTTGTAAAAAAACTGATATTTTGAATAACTTTTCTTTTTAAATTGTTTATCTAGCTAAAAAAGTGGGGGCAACTGCCCCCTTTTTCCCCCTTGCTACACCAATGACAGCTAGTATAGGATGTAAGCATGGATACAAAATTTTAATAGTTTCAAAGTTATAGAGATTTCATTACAGAAATAGGCATTTTTGATAAGATTTTCAAGCATTTTTTAAAATGAACACAACAATAAAATATACATAAGAAGTTTTCACAGATATAATTAATTCACTAAACACGTGAGTGCCCTATGTCGGGCTCAATACGCTCACATTCTTCGTCGGCTTCTCATTGTAGTAATGAGGATTCATTGAGGACTTTCACTCATTGAATAATCACGTTTCTTATCTTAAACGGAACTTGTAATGGAGTCTTTAAAAAAATTTGATAAGACCGTTTGATTAAATATTGTTAAAAACCTAAAATATTGTATGGAAACTAGTCCCTTTTGTTCAAATATCTTCAAAAGCAATTTTTCAGTATGCATATTTGCATACTGAACAGAAACATAAACTTTTATGCACAAAATATTGGAAAAATTACGATTTTCTTAATTTTTTTTAAATTAAATTAAATATTGAAATATTTTAAGTGCTAAACCCTATTTAAAACAGATTTTTTCAAAAATGTTAAATATGAACTTTTGAACAGACACTCCTCATTTGTATTAAGTGTTGGTTCAGAAAATATTTAAACAACATTTCATTGTAATTTCTCAAATTTGGATTTATTTCAATTTTTTTTTTATTAAAACAAGAAATAAAACAACATTTTTCGAACAGTAAAATATCACAACTCTGGTACTTTTAATCAAATTTTTATGTTTGTTAACACATTTTATAGAACAATTGCATTAAAAACGGAATGCATACATGTTTTTTTTTTAATTTACTGCAAGAGATGTTTTGAACTCTTGTAAAATGCTTCTCCATCTATTGGTCTCTTGACCCAGTTTTAAAAGTCTATCAATCGGCACGAAATTTTAAAGATTTTATTATACCCCCACGTTTAAAAAACGTAATGGGGGTATATTAATTTTGTCACTCCGTTTGTAACGCCGATAAGGAGGCGTGGCCGGTATAGAAAAGTAAATATATTCCTGATCAGCATCACCTCCTGAGTCGATTTAGCCATGTCCGTCTGTCCGTCTCTCCGTCTGTCCGTCTGTATCCACGATAGCAGCCGTAATTTTTGAGCTATCATAACGAAATTCAAAATATAAGCTTTTTATACAAAAATGGAGGTCAAGTTCGAATCTGAGCAAAATCGGATGAAAACCACGCCTACCTCCCATACAAAGTGACTTAACCAAAACGGTAAGATCTCTTTAAATTCCACAAAAATCAATTTAATGACTTCAAATTTCGCACAGTGTCTTAAACATTTAATATTTATTTTGAGTATTTAATTTGTAAAAATCGGATAAAAACCACACCTACCTCCCATACAAAGTGACTTAACCAAAACTGTAAGATCTCGTTAAATTCCACAAAAATCAGTTTAATGACTTCAAATTTCGCACAGTGTCTTAAATATTGAATATTTATTTTGAGTATTTAATTTGAAAAAATCGGATGAAAACCACGCCTGCCTCCCATACAAAAATACTTACCCAAAATGGTAAAATCTCTTCCACAAAATTCCACAAAAATTAATCTAATGACTTCAAATTTTGCACACATCCTGTAACAATTAATATAAACTTAAGGCATGCAATTTGGAAAAATAGTCGTCCGTGTGGGTATTTTAACTTCGGCCAGTCGAAGATAATTCCTTACTAGTTTTTATATCAAATCGACTATTTTTAGTCTATGGCGTCAACAATTTGGTCTATGGGGAGCAAACATTTAATATACATATAAAAATATCTATTGATTTATCGATATCAAAAACTATCAATATTTTTTTAATCAAACCCCTCCCTTCTTGGGTAAATCCTGGCTATGGGCCTGACGTGAGGTTATAAATACTTACGACTATCAAACGCCGTACCGGACATTTGTTGACGTCAGCTTTAAAAAAACAGGATGGGAAAAATGCAAACGTCCTTTGGTGAAGCACGCTGATAACTTGCATAGAAAACTATTGTCTGTATTTTCTATGAATGTGAAATGTTTCAATGAGTTGAAAATGGTCATCACCCAGCTTCAGTCATGGTTTGGTGGGGTGTTTCTAACGATGGGGTCACTGAATGGAATTTCTGCACAACGAATAATGTAAAACCGTTGTCATAACAATGGAAAGAAACTTACATATATCTTAAAAACACAAATAAAATTTTGCACATTTCACTTACAGTTCTGCATTACAATGTCACACCACCGAAAAATTTTTACAAGCGGACAACTACACCATTTCTAATTGCCAGAGATGGGGGTAGTGCACTAAGTTTTCAGTTTCAGCTAACATGTACTGATAAAATTATTCACTACTTCTATCGCTGTTCTATTGGCGAATTGAAAAATATAAATCACTACACATTAGCGATAAAGAAAAAAATTTCACTAAAATTCATATTAGAATATTGGAAAAAATGCCTATAGTTCAGTACAACGTGTATTTTTCCACTAAAATTAATAGTGCAAAACAAAATATCTGCACTAATGGTTCATTATTATTGTGGCTATATAATATCGGCTTTTATTATTATTATTTATTAATAATAGACACACGATGAATGTATAAAATTTGTATTCAAAAAATTTTCAATCACAATCATATATGTTTGGAAGGTATCTCAGTGCAATTATAATATTTAAAACTTTCATATAAAACTAATATTTTGAATAAAACCACTTTTATATGAAAGTGTGAATAATTGCACTCATATGAATTTTTAATTTAAAAATTGTTAGCCCATTTAGAAAATTATATTTTATTATTATAGATTTATTTTATTCGAAAGTGGAGTGAAAACATTTGTAATTGCAGCACAGAGGTTATATTATACAGAGGTCTCAGTTTGAAGTTTACTCAGTTTACGTTGTACAAGCCATGGCAGAACTAGACAAGGTAGTGTTAGGGCTAAATGTGCTCTCTTTTTTAGTGACCATAACTGTCAAACTCAGCCATTTTGGTATTTTTGCCAATTTCCGCTTTCATATTGCATTCTTATTGGTTACAGATTGGTTGCATTCACCGGCTCTCCGCCCTAACACTACCTTGTCTAATTTTTCCAAGAACAAAACAAAAATACTTATGCTTTTGCCTCAGCAGATGCATGGCAAAACTAGACAAGGTAGTGTTAAGGCGGAGAGCCGGTGACCGAAACTGTCAAAACGAAGTTGACATTTCATACAAAATCTGCAACCAATGGGAATGCAATATGAAAGCCAAAATTTGTAAAAATGCCAAAATGGCTGAGTTTGACAGTTATGGTCATTAAGAAAGAGAACACATTCTGCTTTAACACTACCTTGTCTAGTTCTACTTTGGTTCTACCATGATGCGCTCCTATAAAAAGTATAGGCAGCGTCAAAACGAACGCTGAGGCAAAGCATAATTATTTTTTATTTTTCCTTCTGTTCTCCGAACGCTAGTACAACGAAACTTGAGTTCGAAGAGCATTCGAAGTCGAACTGGGACCTCTGAATAATTTAGCCTCTGTGATTGCAGCTTTCATTTAGTGACTACTCAAATTTTTCACCAAGTTTGAGTGTAGTGCTGATTTTGTCACTACCACTAAATTTAGTTATAGTGCAACAAAATAACACTATCAATAAAGTCTCTAGTGATAGTGAAACATGTCTTCACTATCATAAGCTGGTAAAAAAATAGTGAACAATATAGTTTATTTTAATATATCTATTTAGTGCTAGTGAAATGCTGAGTGCACTCATCATTTAGTTCATTACCCCCATCTCTGTTAATTGCAATGCAGAATAGATCAATTGAAATTAAGTTTTTTGTTTGTTTGATTGTTTGTTTGGATTTGAAGTCAAATTGAAATTTGAGATCAATTGAAATTCGAACTAGATAGGGCACTGCGGTAGCAGTAGGAGTTCAATACCCAGCTCAGAATGTTTTTCCAGTTGAATTAATAGTTGTTCGGTTGTCACCTCTCTGCAGATAATGGCAAACCTCAGAGAGTAGAAATTGCCATGTAAAGCTTCTTGAGAACATAAGCCAGCCGTTCGGAGTTGGCATAAAAGTCGTTCAGTTCTCGATCATTTGTGTTCAAACATTAACATAATAACACGCACAACACAATTGATCAAAGGAAGCTCGGTTAAAGTCCTTTCAAGAATTGAAATGGCCAATTAGTTTTTTATTCCGAATTACAATTGAAAATGATGAAGAAAATTTATTCTTATTTCTACATCAAACACAGAAAATAAAAAAATTGATTTATTACCTAAACTTGATTAGGTAATCTAAAATTTTCTACTTCACCTAATCTTTTCGGCCACTTTTCTACTTGCACAGTTAATAAAACAATCATGCATTACGTTTTTTACATAATTAAAAACTGTAAATTCGACTGAAATTTTGTTTAGAAAATAACAAATTTTTTTATATATTTTACCCAATGCAAGTTATTGAATTCGTACTTCACTTGTTATAAAAAATAAAATTCTTTTGAAATTTTCTTAAATCATTTCTCAATAATTTTTCAACAATCATTTATTTTTAAATAATTTCGAACGTTTCACTGAAAAACAAACATACTTAAAAAAGCATATTAAACTTAACATCTATCGGATAAATAAATTGTATTCCCTTAAACTACTGGCAATGGAGGGGGACCAAACAATTGTTCTGCCAACAATCAACGTTTGCTCCCAGATGATGAAGCTCCTTTAGGATTGGGGGCTGGAGGAGCATATTCCTGGCTTCACAGGTATTTATACTAGAATAATTTCAGCGAAATGTCGCTAACAATCCCTTTTTTATATGGGGACTTTATTTAGCTATGTCCGTCTGTTCGTCAGTCTGTCTGTGATCATTTAAATTTAATCGTGAAATTTAAATTTTCGTCAAGTTATGTAAAAAAAAACTCATGTGATCAAAACACAATATCATAAGAATTAAGTTATTTTATATATTTTTTAGAACTTGAGTAATCTATTCTATGCAACAATTCGCGGGAAAGGGATTATATTAAATTTCAAAAAAACGGAGCGTTTTCAACTGAAGAACGGCACTTGCTTGTTACAATAGTTGCGGAAAATTGGCTACATCAATATACAATATATATTTCAAAAAAGGACTTTGAAATAGCTGCAGAACAAATAATAAATTTATTTTCATGTGAAGATAAAGTATGTCAGGGAGTGTACACAATAAAATTTAGACAGCGATTTAATTTTCCTCGTTTCATACGTGGCAAACATGGTATATTCAACATGATATATAGGTACCGAAGCTGTCAAACACCTGGTATTTTATAACTTGCAAGTTTTGTTATTTGCTTTGCTTTTATTCTTAAAAAGCTGATTTTGACAAGTGCTGTCCTATCACAAGAGAGAATTTTATCTACCACTTTTACCAGGTTGAATATATCTTGCGGGGCAAGAATATTTTCTCCGCCTCCAAAATTATTAAAAAGTTTATCGTGTACATTCTTTAATCTTACATTTTCAAAAACAAAATAATATTATTTTAATTCAAACTGTAGTATGTATACACTGGTTTTAAAGGGACACGCGGAAAGTTAGCGGAGAGATATTACGCCCTCTCCAAAAAATATAGGAACCAGGGTTTTTTAAAACTTGGTATAATTTAAAAAGAGCAGCAGCCCCCGAAGAAATAAATCAAGAATCAAATGTACAAGGTTGGTTAGAGATATAAGAATAATTTATTTTAAAAGATTATTTCTATTTATTTTACCCTCTACTAACAATTTTCAATTCTGTAGCTATATAACAATCAGATGGAGAAATTGCTGGCCATGAGATGTGGTTGAAAAACAATGTATCTCCTGAATCACTTAATAATACGAAAGAAAAACCTATTTTTAATCAAACTTTTTATTGTTTTTATCATGTGCTAACTATTATCAACTATTTTAATCACCTTGTCTTATATAAACTCAGAATAACTCTCTTTTTTCTTGTGAACTGTTATTTGCACCTGATTTTGCAATGTTTTTGTTATTAAAAAGGTTATGTTTAAATAATTATTATTGTAATTAGTCATAAAAAAATAGGTAATAAAATCACATTTTAAATTTCAAAACTTATTCATCTTTTTTTTATTTATTTCGATTGGTTTATGCATTTAGTTGGTTATTTACTCCAAAAACTAAGTTTCCTTAACTACATTAAAGTGGAAAAATTATCTAAGGAAATGGATGAATTTTCTAAAATAAGTAGTTGTTTTCCAACCCTAAAGTAGATATGGTATCAGAATAAATAGTTTATTTTTCTAAAATATTTAGGTGCCGTTCCAACTATTAAGTAAGAAAGCCATCTAAATAATTAGACGAATTTTTTTAAATAAGTGGTTGATTTTCCAATTCTAGAGTAGATATGCTATCAAAATAAAGAGTTGATTTTGTGAAAATATGTAGTTGCCGTTTCTACTCTTAAGTAGGCACTGCCATCTAAATAAATAGATAATTTTTCTACACTTAGTAGGTGACTTACCTACTCTGAAGTGGACATTGCTTCAAAAATAAATTGTTAATTCTTCTAATTAATTATGTGTCTTATCTATTTTATGGTTGATTATTAACTCTCGCAGTAAGAGTACCTAATTCAATTCCAATATTTTAGCATTTTGAAATTTATGGAGCACCTAAACAAATTCGTTGACTGAAAATCAACGGATTAATTTACTTGAGTTTTCTACATTTTCAGGTAAAATTTCTACTCCTTTTTTTCCGTGCACTTTAACATATTTGTCCAATTCTATGTAACGTATTTTTTAGCTCATTTTTATTTTAAATTATAAATCAATAATGGCGCAGCTAAGTTTATTTACCTTGTAGTTTCAAATCCTCAATCCTTTGTGTGTGTGAAAATAAAAATCAAAAACCAAAATCTCTGTCAGCATTCTTCGATGTAAATAAAATTGTTGCAATCTTTTAAAAATTGTGTCGAAATGAACAACTTTGAGTAGAACCAAGCAGAAAAAGTATGATTTTTAGATTAATACAGTTTTATTGCAGCTCACAACTTGGTATTGTTGTTTCTTAAACAAAAGAAAAAATAAATAAGTATGTTGTGCATTAAAAAAGTTTGCTGATATTTAATATTATAAAGTTTGTGATACAAATGAGTTCGTACAAATAAAGCTTAAGCTTAAACTTAAGAAGAACAATAATTTTGATGGCTTCTTTGCATGTTTAACTACTTCTTGCAAAATGTATATACCTACAAATGTATATACAGAGTTGTATATGCATATATTTTTTTATGTTATTTGAGTGAGCTTAAATTTTTAATTTAGATAACTTAAGCGGGATTCACTGACCACCTTCAGTACTTTCACCAAGCTTTTAATAGATGGACTTTTTAGCTCAATCACTCTCCACACTCAATGATAGAATAACAGAAAGCTGCTGATCGCTCTTTGATTTGCTTAAAATAAATAAAACTTTGCCAAAAGCGAATCCTGCTTGAACGAAGCCAAAGTTTCTACAAATTGTTAACAATGTTTTCGATTGTGCTCTTTCTTATACAATACAATGGTTTCTTTTAAATTTGATATACGCATTTGAAATTCTCATTACAAAAATAATTTATCAGTCAATTTATAATAATTTTAACTTAATTGCTACTACAAAATGTCCAACTTTAGGCAAATTATATATAAGGAAACTTTTAAATATTCAAAAACACGTGTACCAACTGCAAGCGTTTGTGCTCATAATTAGTACGAATTTAAGCTTAAATTAGAGCGCGCAAATTAAATTCACTTTTAAGCAGTATTTTTTTTTTTAAATGCTGCTCCACCAAACTTCACCATTTCCAATTTTAATTCAAAATAGGATCAATTGAAACTAAAAACAGATCAATTCAAATTCAGCAAGTCCATTTAAAATTCAGAAGAGATCAATGGATATTCAGGAATTCCATTTGAAATTCAGAATAGATCAATTGATATTCCATTAAATATCAGATATTTAATTTACAATTAAGAATAAATCAATCAAAATTCAGGAATTCCATTTTGAATAAAAAAAGATTGATTGCAACTTAAAACACAGAAACTGAAAGTTAAAAATCAATTAAAAGTCAGAACTTCATTTGAAATTTTGACTAGTTTAAGAGAATTTTAGAAAATATCAATTAAAATTCAGAAAAAAATCATTTGAAATGAAGGAGAGACCAGGCAATGGTAATGGAAATGGCAAAAGTAGTAGTAATGGCCGATTTTAATATTTCTTTAGAATTTCAATTGATCTTGTCTGAATTTCAATTGATCTTTTCTGAATTTCAATTGATCTGTTTTGAATTTTTATTGTTTTTTTTTTATGATTTTCATATGATCTGTTTTGAATTTAATAGATATTTTCTGAATATCAATTGATGTATTCTAAATTTCAAATTTAGTTTCTGAGTTTCAATGACTTTTCTGAATTTCCATTGATATTTTCTGAAATTAAGTTGATCTATTTTGAAATTAATTGAACTTTTCAGAATTTCAATAGGTCTTTTCTGAATTTCAGTTGATCTTTTTTGAATTTCAACTCATCTTCTTTGAATTACTGTTGAAAATGGTGTAGCTAGAAAACTTGCCACAACTTGTTTCGGCTGCTCTCACACAGCATGCGTAAATTAAACAACTCTTTTTATTTTTCCCCTCTTTCCCTCTCTGTGTACCTTCGTTCTCACTAATCGGAATAGCTATCACTCCAGTAAGTTGTTGTAAGCGGCGCCACTGACTTAAACAGATCCTTTCCCACACCAATTGTTTCAAACTCTGTTCGTCGTGGTGCTTTTACCTCAAAACCGGGACAGCGATTCTCTTGGTGGCGATCGAGTCGTGCCTGTGTTGTAAAGACGCGCTTGCATTTATCGCATGTGAAGAAGACGCTGACATCTTCGTGCACCTCGGCAATATGTTTGCGTAAATCAGCCTTGGCCGTAAAGGTCTTCTCGCATTTGGTGCAGTTGTGCGGCGTCGCTTGGTCATCTTTGTGCTTCTCCAAATGCGAGCGATAGGCTCCTTGTATTTTAAACTGCTTGCCGCAAACTTCGCAGTTAATGGGTTCGCGTCCGCCAGAGTGCGCTTTTTTGTGCAGCACCAGAGACAGTTTGCGCGTGAAGACCTGTTCGCACTCGTCGCAGGGAAACTCGGTGGCCTTTTCAGCGGATTCCTTTTCGCTGCTCTGCTTCAGCTTCTTCTTTTTCTTTTTTGTCACAGGCAATTCGGTGACTTCTTCGGCAACTTCTTCGGTTGCTTCTTCTACCACCGAGCTATCTTGGATTTTGCGCGGGCGACCCATGCGTTTCTTTTCTTTGGGTTTGGGCGTTGGCGTTACGGCCGATTTGCGTCGCCCACCACCACGTCCACCGCGACCAGCACCGCGTGCTCCGCGTTTTTTCTTGCTAGTGGCAGCTGATGTCCCATAGTCTGAGTCGCCAGACGAGTCGTCTTCGCCTGATGCGCTTACCTCTACATCAGATACCTTGAATTCCATGTCGCTCTTGGGCTCTTCATCGGAGGGCGGATCGGATTCGAGCGGCGCATCAATGACTACGTATCCTGTGGGACGTCGTACTTTGTTCTTGCTGCGCGATAGTTTCTTGCGTAGCTCCTTTTCGGTAGCTTCGCACTGATTTTTTAGCTGCACCGCAATGGTGACGTTGTCCTGGCATGTGTTGCATATGTATTGCGGCATAAAGTCCTTGCAGGCAATCGTCACAGTGGGGCAGATGATCATCAACAGCTCGGCAACAGTGTGAGACTCGACCTTTTTGAAGAGACTGACCAGATCGTCTTTGGTGGTGCACACGCGACACTGTTCCTCATCTACTGAATTCTCCTTGGCTCTGCTGCTCGTAGGCAGCTCTTCAATCTTATCGAGTCTTTCGATTTTAGTTGTTGTTTCTTCAACAGCTGGTTGTTTTGCACCATCTGTGTTTTCGTATTCCAGTTCGAGAGCTTCCTCCTCTTCGAAACCTTCAACAGCAGCGGCTACTAAGAGTGCAGCGTCACGACGTTTCTTCGGCACCTGTGTGGGTGTGCGTATTGTTGGCGTTTCCTCTTGATCGGGCACAGCATCTCCGCTATCTTCTGCTGGCACCACTCGCTTCCTACCAGAGCTACGCGTTTTGCGCGTCGAGACGGTGACGTCGGTTTCCTCGTTCAGATCAGCCATGGGATCATTCTGTAGACACAAAACAAACAAAACAAGTTAAATAGTATCAACAACCAAGGAATCATTATTGAACAGCACCACAAACTTAAAACACGTCTGCTGCTCTTGAATAACTTTATATATATTTTTATATATATCTTTATAAAATAATTTTATTCTCTCTATTGTCCAAAAATACATTGTACTTATAACTAAAAATATCTTACCCTAAAACTTATCATATCTACCTAAATGCGCTAAACAAACTGTCGTGCATTAATATGATCAACAAGCTATCGTTGACCCTAATTCTGCTTAACTGTTTTTGGAATGAAGTCTTAATAGTTCTTGGAAGAACCTCATTACTGATGTGATAACTATATGGCATGATAATTAGCACTTTGCTAGTGGACTGTATTTGTTTATTCATGCATCCTAAAATCATTAAGAACTTCATCCCTTTACCTGCGTTTATTTATGCACTTAAAGAAAACATGTACATAATTGAACAATTATAATAACATTATTGTCACGACACAAATCACCCACCATGAACTCACCTGCAACATGTCTTCCTCTAAGAATTCCAAGTTTTGCACATCGTGGCCAGCACCATTTGTTATAGACGCCTCTGGCAGCAATATTGTGTTGGCAGCGCTGCCGACGTCATGCGAAGCAGCATCTTCCGCCGCAGCAGCATAGTCGGTGTCCATTATGGCAACTTTAGTTTTTTTTCTTTTGTTTTGATAACCACTTTTACTCTTTTTGCCCTTCGTGTTGTTTTTATTGCAAGCTACTTAGAGCAGCTACGTTGAAGAAAGAAAGAAAAAAACTACACGCAGCACTAACCGCGTCTTAAAGAAACTTCACCTTTACAAATCTTTGATCTTTATTAAAACACACTTTATTTTTTATCGCCGCACTTGTTTACAATTCTTTAATAAATGTCAACATAACAGTGGAACGAACACTTTTGTTTCTCTTTCGATAAAAATATTTTAACTTTTTTTCTATACGCAGTCTGTCAATTTTTTCAGAGGCGATGAAAATTTTTTTGACACTTTAAATTCGTTCACAATAGTGTTAAATAGTTGAAAAATTTTAACAATTTTTAATTTACAACTCTTGTATAAACAATTTTAAACTATTTTTGGGATTTTTTACTTGCGCAAATAGTGTAAAAATATAAAGTTTTGAGACTACACAGCTTCGTCTGCATACTTGTACGCGTTTACGGCCATTTTGAAAACTTTATTGCAGCAAAGATGTAGAATTTTTCATTGTGCGCTATTGTGAATGCGCAGTAAATGAGTTTGCGTACATATGCGAGAGTGAGAAAATGACATGCTATGATGTAGTAGCTGAACGAACAGTTCTAGAGGTAAGAGTGAGTAAGCTATAGGGCAGTATTGATTATTTTGTATACCTCGTTTTAATTATTTTAGCATAGAAACTACGTAAAATAAGCGCGCAAAACGTAATGACGTAAGTGATGAATATAAACAAGTGACAGAGAGTTTATATATATGTATAGAGGTCTCGTTTCGAGTTTGAATGCGATTTCACTCAATTCGTATTGTACAAGCGTCCGGAGAAGCTTCCTTGTCTGGCAGCAGCAAAGCAAACTGCAGCGTTGTTCTGTTGAACTTCAGCTCTCGTTTTTACTATGCCTATGCTTTTCTATAGGTGCGCATGAAACAAAAACGCACATTTATTTATGTCTTGTTGAAAGCGTTCAACAAAGGGAGCTAGGAATAGCTGCCGCAAAATATGATGATTTTTATTATTGTTTTTTGGTAAAGAAGCATGTTCCCGTTTTTCACAAGGGAATTCTCAGGCAAAAAATTTCCTGCAATAACCATTAAAATTTACATAACGTTATATATTGGGGGTTGGAATTAGTTTTAAAGGTTTTCTAAGAGATGGCGTAACTATCAATAGATCGCATCGGGCACACCTCCCAGCTAGACACCTAACTGTTAAATATTCCGTATATATAAACATACATAACTTTCCTTGTTTAACATAACAACAGAACGTATGAATGTATTGCTGAAAACCAAATTTTGTTTCGTTGTGTCTGTGAAGACGTTAGAGCTGTCCAGCTGGGCTGTGACTATATTCATTTCAAAGCACATTGCTTAAGCTTCATTTTTCAGTATGTGTCATTCCACCGAAGTGTAAACAACATATATTTTTTTCTCTGTGAACATGTCGACTTTCGTTCCAACAAAACGCAATTTGCGGGAAGGTTTACTTTTGTGCTTCCATTTGAAGAAAAAAGCGGTTGAAGCACGACGCACGCTTATTGAGGCTTACGGGGACTATGCTCCATCGATTTCCACTTGTGAGTTCTGGTTCCGTCGGTTTAAAAGTGGTGATTTTGATACGGAAGAGAAAGAGCGTCCGGGCCAGCCGAAAAAGTTTAAAGATGAGGAATTGGAGGCTTTGCTCGAGGAAGACCCGTGTCAAAGCCTTCAAAAATTGTCGGACTCATTGGGAGTCGACTTATCAACGGTCGGCAAACGCTTGAAGGCCATGGGAATGATTCGAAAGAGAGGAAAGTGGGTGCCGTACCAGTGAAATATTACAAGTTAAATAAATAAAACATGTACAAATTAAAATTAAAGCTTTTTTAAGAAAGTCCGTACGTGTTTTTATTTTCAAAATATGCCAAATTTAATTCAAAATAGAGTTCTAAAAAAATAACTATTATTCTGACTGATTGAATTCAAAGGTTGAACGGAATAGAACCGTTATTTCATTCAAAATTCTGCGACTTAAGTAGCATTTTTCAATTAACCGTGCTTAGCAGCAAAGATATAAATAAATAGTAATAAAAGAATACATAAAAAAATGTTCTGCATTCCACTTCTGAGTGGAAGTTAAAATAAATCATAATTGAATTCGATATTTGGTGTTCTATATAACATATATATATTTTTTTAGTTATACAATTGATTATATTAATAAATTAAATAAAATACAAAAAGAAAAAAAGTGTTATGTAGAACACCAAATATCAAATTCAACTATGATTTATTTTTACTTTCACTCGGAAGTGGAATGCAGAACATGCCTGATAATTGTTTTTGTGTCTGATTTTAATTTTTATGAATTAGTTTTCCGCACTTTTATTATTTTGACTGCAGTTGTACTTATATTTAGATGTCGATTTCTTAATTTTGTTCATTATGTTTAAAGTCGTACATATTATTTTTAAACAAATTATAATGATTTTTGTTAAATACAACCTTGTAATTGTTTTTTGTGATAGGCGTTTTGCATGAAGAATAGCGGCGACCAAATCCGTCGAAGCTGTGAAAAAGCGTGCGGAGATATTTGTGCAAAAATAACATTTTAAAACTGTAAGGAAACAAAGTTTTGCGCAAATATTGATTTTAAATTCCCCAAAAAAATCCCACGTGAATTAAAAAATACCATGAGAAATTTTAATTCCCACGGCAATTAAAAATTCCCAAAAAAATCCCACGTGAATTAAAAATACCATGCTGAATTAAAAAATACCATGGCAATTTTTAATTCCCACGGCAATTAAAAATTCCCAAATATGATATTTTTCTACTAAAGGTGGCAACCGTGTGTCAAACCATACAAAATCAAATTTTCTGTCTCTTTTACTCATTGTGGACGTAAGTGATGAATATAAACAAGGGAATATAAAAAAAAATGGAGAGGTTCAGACGATACTGCATGTCGTACAGCACGGCAGGATGTATGTTCGTGTTTGCATAGAAATAAAATATATAGGGCATTTATAATGTGGTGAATTTAGTCTTGCATTCTGTATTTTTGGGTTATATGATTTCTATATAAGCAACTAAAAATACCATGTTTACCACAATTCGTATTGTGGTATCCATGTTTACAATGGAAATCATATTTACCACAAAAATAAAAGATAAGGAAATGGTGTACTGCTCACACACACTTTACTTGTGTAGAAGGATTATTCGTCGATTGAGGATGCGAGATTGAGCGCAATTTTTTGACATATGCTCTTGCCCAGCAAAAAAAAAAAAAAATCTAAGCCAAACGGAGTGCGTGGTGAAAATATACAAAAATATTAGATAATAGGCGTTTATTATTGCTTTAAATTATTTAAAAACGAACATAAATAAACAATAAAATTAAACATGCATTGTGTGGTGCAAAGTTGTGAAAGTTCACAAAAAATTAATAATAAAAATGTTTCATTCCACACAGGTAATTCCACACAGGTAACCTCCGATGTTTTTCCATAACAAAACAGCATTTTCCATATTAAATCGGTTGTGTTTCAGTGTATTCCATTTAGAAATGATAATTTTTCTAATCAGAAATGTGTTAAATAGTGAAAATTATAGTTCTTTGGCGTTCTTTGGTTTCGCGCATAGTTGCCAGTTTTGTGGGAAATTTCCCATTTGTGAGAAATTTTAGTTGCTGTGGGAAATGGAAATAACCATGGGAATTTTTAATTTTTTGGGATATTTTTTCCACGGGGGAATATTTTTCCCACGTGAGATTTTTTACCACACATTATTTTTTGTTTCCTCATATATATATAAATAAATTTTGCCGTTTTAATGTTTGTTCCACTTTTAGAATTCAATATTATAAAGCGAAATTCGTGCAATCTGTTAATTTGGTGGTGTTGCTAGCTCGAAAGCATTTCCATGCATAACATCGAGTCGAGTTGGACTCTTTAATTTCTTTTTAACATTTTTGTTGCTTCTTTTGTTAGTAAAATCGCGAAAAATGGATATTAATAATTAATAATAAGCTAAAACGTAAGAATTAGATAACGCAAGAAAGTAGCCAAATTAAATAAAGAAAGGGAAATAAAAGAAATATAGATAAAATCTATGTACAGTGTTTGAAAATTAAATGCTTATGTTTATGTAAGTTCTATTACTTTTATAACTGCTTGATTTTTTAAATTTAATTGAATTGTATTTTTTATGGTTTGTGGTATTTTTGATGACTGTGGAAATTTTGGTGGAATTTTTTACTGGCTGTGGGAATTTCGTGGATATATTCATTGCTGTGGGAATTTTTTCTTTTATTTCCCATGTGGGAATTTTTTCTCACGCTATGGGAAATAGAGCATTTTGGTGGGAATCAAAACTGGCAATTATGATTTCGCGCCATTTGTGAGAAAGAGGTTCTGCAAAGAGTATAAATTATACAGAGATGTGAGTTCGAAGTTCACTCAAGTTTCGTTGTGAAAGCGTCCGGATAATAGAAAAATAAAACAAAAATAATTATGCTTTTGCCTTAGCAGTTGTTTCATGCGCACCTATAGAAAAGTATAGGCAGTGTCAAAACGAACGCTAGGTAAAGCATAATTATTTTGTCTTGTTTTTCTATTCTCTGCACGCTTGTACAACGAAACTTGAGTGAAATCAAGGTATATTAACCCAGGTACTATAAAACGCGACTGCGCTGCCGGCTTTTAGGAGTCTTATGTCAAAACCAAGTAATGTAAGCCCACACAAACAAATAAGGGGATTTTCTTAAAATTTAGCTCCAACTTTTCTTAAAGTATTTTTTCCTAAGTTTGCATTTTTTTATTGTTTTAGATATTGAATTTTTCTTATTGTTGTGATTGATTTGTTAATAGTGCGAAATGCTGAATTTCGCATATTTGCAACTGCATTTTGATACTTACTTAATTGAAAAAACTATTTTAAATAATTAACATATAAATTGCCATAGGGTTAATAAAAATTTATATTAGCAAATATTTTCTTTCAAACAATTCCAAAATCTTGAAAATAAATGTAAATAAGTTGTGCCATTATAAAATAAAATGCCGCTTTGTTTTGTTTTTAGTACAGAATCAACATTGCTTATTGTTATTTTCTCTGTGTGACATTATAATCCCATGACTGACAGTTTATTTATAGTACCTGGATTAATATACCTTGAGTGAAGAAGCATTCGAAGTCGAACTGGGACCTTTATATAATTGATTCTTTCTGGCATGGCAGAATAACCAGGTAGGGCCGACTCGGAGAAAAATGAAGTAGAAAGCAGAGAAAAGCGAGCTAGTTGTCAAAATCTGCTCTTCATCTCGAGTTTATTTATGTTCATGTTTCGCAGTTGATTTTTGGTTAAATTTGTTTTTTTGCTTTTTGCATAGTAGAACTAGACAAGGTAGTGTTAGGGCTGAATGGGCTATCTTTCTTAGTGACCATACCACTACCACTACCTTGTCTAATTTTGCCATGCTTTTTTTTGCAAATTGAACACTTCCTCGGCATTTTATATTTTTATTTACACTGTTTTAATAATATTTTCACTCAAATTAACACAAATTTAACACACATGTCCGTTCTATTTACAATTTGAAAACATAATATTCTTATTTCATTTGACGTTTTTACGAACTTCGTTGAACTTCGTTGAGTTGATTCGACATTTTTCACTCTTCATTGACGCGTGACGACACTAAGCGAGCCGGTCCTACCTGGTTATTCTGCCATGCTCTCTGGGTTCTGTCAAAACGCAAGTTCTGTTTCATGAGCGCATTCATTCTCAAGGGTGGCAAACATTAAGGCTCTAATTTTTTTTTCGTATGCTGATAAGCTTTAATTTTTTTTTTTATTTTTTGACAGATTTCCTCGAATTCTTGATTTAAAAATTAAATGGATTCTCACCCTAAGGTTGTAAGTTGGTCTTGTTGACCAGAACTCCGTAGTGTGCTCAAATCATTTTTATGAAAATGATTGTATTGGATTATATTGGCTGTTATAATCGATGTAAGTATAAAAGTATATGTAAGTATAAAGGACGTAAATTTTCAATAATTTAAAATTTTTTTATGAAATGTTTATAAAAACTTTATTTTACAAATAATCAAATGCTAGCAGTGGTCAGTTTCTTGAAGCTGAAGATAATAAGGAGAATGAAAAAGTTTTAGATAACATTCAAATTTTACCACCTAAGATTGAAATTTTAAAAAATCTCCCAGAAAAAAGCTCAAACTCAACAAAGCATTAATGAGAAATTTATTAAAGAAGAAATACCTACAAAAATGACATTAAAAATAGCCATGGAGTCCACCGATGATCATCTATCGTTTTCACCACGTAATAAATTGTCAAAAATAAACTTCGGCTGCTAAGAAAAGTTGTAGAAAAAAAAAAACAAATAAGAACATAAAATAACTCCACTAAAAACTTCGCCACAACGCAAAAAGACTTGCTTCGCTTAAAGAAAGAGTTTCAAAAATTAAGAGTAAAAAGTTATTCAATAAAGAGATATCAGAAATATTGCAAAACTTGGGGGAGATGAATGAGGACCTTAAGAAAGTTAAGTCAAATAATCAGCCAGCAATACGATCCTTCGCTCTAAATTTAAATTTCCTCTCGCCTAAAGCAAACGATTTTGTTCGCAAGAACTTTCAAAACTGCTTGCCACATTCCAGGACTCTTCCCAAATGGTACGAGAGCATTGATTGCCGGCCTGGTTTTACAAAGGAATCTTTTGAAGCAATCAGAGCCGTCGAAGAAGCCAAAAATATCAACAACAAAATAATTTTAAACTTAGTTTTTGAAGAAATGGTGGTTCGAATGTAAATTTTTCTATAATTGTATTATATATAAATTCTATAAACAAACTTAAATGCAATTTCAGACACATAGATTGGAGCAGTAAAGGACCCCTTGGATACACTTTTATAAGAGATGGTGACTCTAGCAGCACAGGCAACTAGATACATATATGTAGCAAAAAGAACTAATGGAAAGCCAACAGTTTTGCAAAAACTACATACAACAATTCATTTTAAAGGAATTTAATTTGTGACGTATTTTTGTTCTATAATTTTTGTGTTATTTTAATATCCATTATCTTTATATATAAAATTCTTCTGTACATGGCTTTGTCACTGAACTCCTCCTAAACGGCTGGACCGATTTTGATGAAATTTGGTGTATTATGTATATGGTTCTGTTTTAAAGTTTGATCAGGTAGGTGGCGCTGTTGTTGCTGTGGCAGTGTTTAATGGGGTATTTGAGAGTTTAACTCAGAAACGAATTGAGAAACTGTCATGACTCTTTCACTACACCATTACTTTGTATGCAAATAAAATTACAAAAATACAAATGAATAAAAATAAACAAAAAAAAAACCTTACATTTTTATGCTGGATTTTTCGATAGCTTAAAACTTTTTTTAATTTTTACATTAGACACTTTAAATCAACCCTACATTTATGCATGCCATATGAAAGAACAATAAAAAGCCATTTTTAGTTTTGAATATTTTTTCAACAACAAATATTTTGATCAAAGTTCTTTACGAAATAAATAAATTCGTTAAGGTTTTCTTTTGAAAATGAAAAAGATTGAGAAATGGTTGGACGGACAGTTGGTTAAAATTAAAAAAAAAAAATGAATACAATCCTTTGTAAGATGATCGAATTATTCACTTTCAAAGCCAGCACTTTAATTTTTGATTGATTTTTTTTTCTAATTCACCAAAGAATATAGATACAACTAAAAACTTTTTTGTGCTTCATGAAAGAAAGTTTTTGTGGTGTCAATTTCTTGGAAATTTTAAGTAACTTGCATGTTCCTATAGAAAATGAAACTTTTCTAATACAAGACATCTTAACCAAGAATGTTACTTACCACAAAGGTAAGCAATTACCAAATTGCAATAATATAACTTTGAAAATTATTGCATGGCAGATTATTTACCTTGGCGATGACAAAAATAGTCATAAATTTGGGGTAAAGATATATAACTTCTCGATTAACACCGGGTATATCAGCTAGTATAGTTAATAAAATTATAATAATACGTTTGGTACTTAGTTTAAATTATTAAATTATACATAATTTCATGCATGCTTTTTTTGAAATGAATTATTAATAAATCATTGAAAGTAGCTTTTGTTTCAGTTTTATGCTGAGTTCATGTCTTTTACCTTATTTTACTAATATTTTTTTCTGTTCACGGGTGAAATAGGCCAACAGCGGAACCGAACACCCAAAAAAAAAAAAAAAACGGTAACGCACCATATTGTATACCTCACAAGTTTTTTGATGGTGTGGAAACACAATAAACATAACTATGAAAAACAAAAACAGTTTACGCCTTTCTTTACGACATAACCGAATGCGCCCCTGTTTGAATGTTTTTGTGTATGTGTCTTCTTCATTGTTTGTAAAATACTTCCATTCAGTTCAACTACACCGCTTCCTTACCCTGCATTCCAAGACATCGTACACTAAAATGTCATGATGATTTCTTAAAGAAACTTACTGCATGCGATACATTTCTCTATAATTCTTTAATAAATTCGTCTTGTTTTCGTTCAGTGAAAACAGAAAGTTTTAAAACAGTGCACGAATTTGGTACTTTTATATAAGATTTTCGTCAAGGAAATATATGACCGAATCAGCATGTTTCGTCAAAGATGAAGAAGAATCGTGCATGATTCGTTAAAGATTCCATTATGACTTGGGCTACTGGGTATATTTTACTTCTAAGGTATTTATGATGTATTTGTGGTTGTTGCTTGTTAAGCAGTGGATTCACAATGAAAAACAATAAAGTAGATAATTTATTGAGTACCACAGTGCAGGGTTGGCCAGTAATGATTACTTTCGTGTAATAATTATAAAAAATTACTGATTACAACTAATCATACACAAATTTACAATATTACTTGATTACTTATAAAAGAAATCATTAATCACTTTAAATTATTCAGTGATTTTTTTAAGAAATCAGTAATCATGAAAAAGTAATCAGTGATTAATTTAAGTAATCAATCATTTACCAGTAATGAATGAAATATTCTGATTAAAAGATTTATCAGTAATCAGGCTTAACCAATCGTTGATTGCAGATTTCTTTAATAAATTGTTTTATATTTTTTTTTTTATATATGTGGTTCAACTGTGCTCATAGTAAAACTGAGACAAGCGAAATATAGAAAAGGTTTTTGAGCACTATTGTCACACTTTAACAAAACCAATCTAAAAAACCTTAACAGCACTTTATTAGCTGATGAAGAAAATATTCTAAAAATATGGTAAAATATGGTAAATAGCAATAATTGAAATAATAAATATACAGACAAATTTTTAGTTTTTTGGCTGACGAGAAGTAATTTGTAATCACTGAAAGTTGGTTTTGATTGCTGATTACTTGATTTACTAAAAAATAATGCAATTTCTTGTTACGATTACTTGATTTTTTAAAAATCATGCAATCACATTGCATGATTGCTTTAATTTTTATAACCTCATGCAATCACTTAGCACGATTACTTAGTTGAAAGTATTTTTATTTTGTTTTTAATGTGATTTTTCTGAATATTTAAAAAAAAAAATCTGAATACATATAATCATTATCAGTTATAGTGATTTGTAATCATGGCAAAATGGCAAAAATGGTAAAAATCAATACAAAATCAATTACTCGAAATAACGACCTCGATAATTAAATTCCTTTTTTTAAAATTTTAAATAATTTCCTCTGAAAATGTGCATTTTAAAATGCAAGCCTCTAAGTGTGCAACGTTTTAAACAACTTCTTTTAGCAACAACTAAAGGGAAAAAGTGCCCCAAAAAGTAGATAAAGATTAGAGGTATTCACGAGTTGATGCGAAACACAGTTGCGACGATGCGAAAATGCATGATTGCGAACTTTCGCATCATTCCAACAACAAACACATTGGAAGCAATTTGGCAACATTTCTTGAATTATGCACTGCTCAAACCAATTGCGAGAACGAACAAGCAGTAATGCTAAACAGATGATTCCTGTACAGTTGCCACGTGGGTAAAACTTTAAAAAGGTTAAGTTTGTACGTCGATTTTAATTACTTTTTATGATTTTGAAATAAGGTGGCAATATATTTACTGTTCATTCGACATTTAATTTTATTGCATAATTAAGTTGCAATATTGATGTAAGTGCGCAAATTATCTTGCATTTTCACACTCTTGCAATTTGCAACACCCCGTGAATACACCTATTGATATTGAAATGCGTTTTGTCATCATTATTTTTGCTTTCCATGTTTTGCAACTATGTTAACAGAAGTAAGTATCTAACTTACAACATTAATTTAAATTGAGCGTAATGAAATTTGTTTTAAAGAGGGATAGCTTCTTGAGAAGTAATGTGTACAAATGGTTATTTTATTATACTATATATTATTATTTTATTATTATTTTATTATATGTATATTTCATTGTTATGATATTGAAATAAATTGACTTAGACTAATGAACTACTGCAATTTATTTATTGTTAAATAATTATTTAAATTATTAAAGTTTAATAATTATTAAATAACAGATGCTAAGTGAGCTATGCCTAAATGGGGGGGTCCTAATTCCTCCTTGTTTCCCCACACTATCGCTTCATGTTTTCATCCCGCACTTCATAAAATAAATTTAGTCGACAACAAATCAAATAAATTATTGTATTTAATAATGCCATGAGCTTAGAATTTTTAAACGAGGTTTGTGCGAGATGTATTTAAACAATGGACAAGATATTGGAAAACTTCATACTTACTTTAAAGAAAATAATTAATTCTGAACAAATGCAGAAATTGCGCTGATAATAAAAGATGTTCTGAGAAGTTTTGTGGGAAAATCTATAAATAAATGGCTAAACGCACCAAGAAATAAACAGCGGTTTCTATTAAAAGCAAATCAAAGATCTAAGAAGTGCAAGAAACGCGCGTCTTAATAATTCTCAAAAATGTTCTAGAAAATCTACCAGTGAGGTTGTTATGCGCATGCTGTTAGTATCTTCGGATACCTTTATATATTCGTTTCGAACAGAATCAAAAAATAATCTTTTTAGTTGAATCTGAAAATTAAATAATAATACGTTTTTAAGCAATTTAATATTTGCATTCTGATAAAGTTAGATTGGAATTTTGGGAACTTAAGGAGATTGTGGGCGTGGCACTTTTGAAAATGTACACATATATTTCAGATTCCTGAGTGAGTTGTTTTAATAAAACCTCAATACGAAAAAAATATTGCGTTTTAAAATTTTGTGCTTTAGCAAAATTTTACGTAAGTAATCTTGTTTAGTCCATTTCAACTTATATACCAAATGCTATGCAAATATTTTATAGCAAGTATGGGAGGTGGGCATGGCAAATTTTTATACCACCACGTTTAAAAATCGTAATAGGGGTATATTAACTTTTTCACTTCGTTTGGAACGCCGATAAGGAAGCGTGGCCGGTATAGAAAAGTATATATATTTTGATCAGCATCACTCGGGAGGTGGTTTTCATCCGATTTGGCTCATTTTCGAACTTGATCTCCATTTTTTAATAAAAAGTTTATATATTGATTTTCACCTCCCGAGTGATGCTGATTTAGCCATGTCCGTCTGTCCGTCTGTGGTCACGATAACAGCCGTAATTTTTTAGCTATCGTAGCAATGTTCAGCAATGTTCAAACTGGTCATGTTCAGCGCATGAAAGACGATGCTCCAGTGAAGAAAAAATTCGATTTGGTACCCAGCGGCGGTCAACGCAGAAGAGGACGACCACATCTTCGTTGGAAAGACCAAGTAGAGGACAACCTGATGAAGTTTGGAATTTCCAACTGGCGCCAGCAAGCGAAAGACAGAAATGGCTGGCGCAAATTCTTAGATGAGGCCAAGACCGACATACGGTTTTAGCGCCAGCTAAGTAAGTAAGTAAGTAAGAGGAATACCGATCCTAATTGTCTGGAGATAATTGTCTGGTAGTTCCTTTGCGAGCGAATTCATCTGCTTTGCAGTTTGCCTAGGAAATATTAATGTCCGGGAATCCAGCATAGAATGATCCTGAATTGCTTTGCCATATCAGTTAGAAAGTTGCGGCAGTTGAGAACTAATTCAGATGTTATTTTCTTAGGACTATCAAAGCGGCTTGACTGTCAGACAGTATGAAGATATCCATAGAAGATATCTCATTTATCTGGAGCCAAAGTATCGCTTCATGTATAGCAGCGACTTCAGCTTGGAACACGCTGCAATGGTCAAGGAGCCTGAAGACTAAAGTGATGTTTTATGTTTCATAATAGACTCCTCCACCTACTTTACCATCTAATTTTGATCCATCGGTGAAGATGTGGATGGTATTTTTTGGTGAAAGGTTTTTTTAGTTCCCACTCTTCTCGAGAGGGAATGGATACATCGAACTTCCTATCAGAGGATAGTTTTTGTGTGATGTAGTCGATGAACCTGGATAAAGGAGGAAGAAATTTCTTGATGCAAGTGTGGCCTAGCGTACCTTCTTTCCACTGAGAGGTGGTATCTTTACACCACTCGATATACTAGCTAGACAGATGGCTGTATTAGCTGTAATGCCAATGCGTCTGTTGGAGTGGTTCTTAGTGCTCCACTGATGCACAGTTCAGCTGAACTCTGAACTTTACGAAGAATGTTAAGGTGAGTCTGTTTATGGAGTACTTGCCACCAGACGATGATAGCACCATATAGTAAGATTGGCTTTATAACTGCTGTACAAAGCCAGTGAGTAAGATTTGGTTGTAAACCTCACCTGCTACCCACCACCTTTTTGCATGAGTACAGGGCAATATTCACTTTTTTGGCTTTCTCGAGCAAATTTAAACAAACAAGTGACAAAAACAATACGTTAAATCGTTCTGGTTGATTTGACTAGAGAATTTAAACTGTTTCGCGATTTAAGCACAGTACAAATGCTAATTTTATTTTTTTCGCTTTTGAAGATACATCCGTTAGCTAAATTATTGCGTACGAAAGGTCTGTTTCTATACCTAAACAATTTAACTGTCGACATTTTATCAACCTAGACAGCCAGGCAGGTGGTGGTTTGAGCAGCAAACTTAGGCTTTGATGACAGCTCAGTGTATATTAAACGGGCGCTAAAGTTGTCAGACAAGAGTCAGATAGATAAGTTTATTGTTGCCAGTTAAAAAAAAAAAAAAAAAACAACACAAAGAATCTGAAATTCATCCTTTATAGGCTGTGTTAGCTATGATTATAACAATTCAACCAATTTCATTTGGATACAGAAAAGCCTGTTTTTAAATATTTCAATGCCGTCCATCCTTTTAGATTGTATGTGAATACTCTTTAATAAAAAGTTTAGTTTAAATTTTTTAATGCAAAGGACAAACTGCTTCATGTGTTAACTAAAACATATGTTAAAATACATAATGATCAATTTATTGGAGTAATTGACTATTTATAAGGTTATTCCATTTAAACTTTTTAGTTGTATTCTTTCATAACCCTGCAGTGTAACCAACTAGTTTAAAACCAGTCTGCATACTAGTTGAAAATTGAGCAGTACTAGTTCAAGATCGTCTTTTTTTCATATACCCAACTAGTATTTTTAACAAGGCGATGTCATAGGAAATATCAAATGTCTTATTCTGAACAGATGAAAACTAGTTTATGGTATACATAATTATAATAAGTTATATTCTAGTTTGTTGTAAATAGTTGTCAACAAATAATATATTGCCAAATTTTAACTAGTTTCTAGTTTAACCTTTCCTGAGTGGTTGGCAAATAGTCATGTTTTAATTAGTTTACAACTACTTATAACAAACCAATGATTCAACCAGTTCTTTATTCGGCAATTTATCTTCTGAATTTGGAGCTTCTACTAAAGCGACTATTAAAAAAATTGCAAGTAAAATTTACATAGGGTTTTATTTATTCATATAAAAGTAAATTTGTTCAAGTTCATACAGCACAGTTGATTTTAACAACCCTGTAGGAAAATCAACTAATTTAAAAGTAGTTGAAAAAGTAGTTTTTTGTCAACCACAACTAGTTGAAATTCTGACTTTTTTCCATAGAACAAACTAACATATTTTGTATGGTGATGTCCGCTAAATAAGTCGACTGACTTTCGTCTACATATGTTTTCAACTACTTGTTAAATTAGTTGAATTTAAATTATTTTTTAACTACTTAAAAATAAATCAATTGAAAACTGCATATATTTTACACCTCTTGTTAAATTAGTTAAATTTAAACTATTTTTTTAATTACTTTAAAATAAGTTAATATTCCACCTACTGAAGATGAATTTAAAAGCATTAAAATTTTTAATTTCTATACATCAAAGAGATAATTTATTTTATTGCTTTGAAAAATATATACATAAATTCATATCAGTGAAAGCCTAAAGTTAATAATGCTAAATGAAATGGCATGGTTAAATATATATATACTTGTATTCTAATACAAATTTTCTATAAAAACATGCGAAAATCAGAGTAGTTGCCGCCTTAATATAATTCAAAGTAATGTATATTATTCAAAGTATTGTCCATCGTTAGCTACAACATTTTCCCATCTTTCTGGCAGCATATGGATTCCGCGCCGGAAGAACGATTCGTCTTTTGAGGCAATCCACGAATCGACCCATTTTTTGGTATCCTCGTAAGAAGTGAAGCGCTGCTCAGCCAAGCCATGCGTCATCGATTTGAATAGGTGGTAGTCGGAAGGGGCTATGTCTGGGCTATAAGGCGGGTGGGGTAGCACATCCCAATTCAGCGCCTCCAACGTTTCCTTGACGGTTCTTGCAACATGTGGCCGTGCGTTGTCATGTTGAAAAACCACTTTGTCCGTTTAACCTTTAATGCTCGGCTCAATTGCATCAATTGTTGTTGGTAGCGTTCCCCAGTGATGGTTTCGTTAGGTTTTAGCAGCTCATAGTACACGACACCCTTCTGATCCCACCAAATACACAGCATAAGCTTGGCGCCATGAATATTCGGCTTGGCCCTCGATGTTGATGCATGGCCGGGTGGTCCCCACGATTTTTTCGCTTAGGATTATCGTAATGGATCCACTTTTCATCGCCAGTGACAATACGATGCAAAAAACTCTTCCTTTTATGCCGTTGAAGCAGTTGTTCGCACATGCAAAATCGCCGTTCAACGTCCCTCGGCTTCAACTGGTACGGCACCCAATTTCCTTGCTTTTGAATCATTCCCATGGCCTTCAAGCGTTTGCCGACCGTTGATAAGTCGACTCCCAATGATTCTGACAATTCTTGAAGGGTTTGACACGGGTCTTCATCGAGCAAAGCCTCCAATTCCTCATCTTCAAACTTTTTCGGCTGGTCCGGACGCTCTTTGTCTTCCGTATCAAAATCACCACTTTTAAACCGACGGAACCAGTACTCACAAGTAGAAATCGATGGAGCATAGTCCCCGTAAGCCTCAGTAAGCGTGCGTTGTGCTTCAACCGCTTTTTTCTTCAAATGGAAGCACAAAAGTAAACCTTCCCGCAAATTGCGTTTTGTTGGAACGAAAGTCGACATGTTCACAGAGAAAAAAAATATATGTTGTTTACACTTCAGTGGAATGACACATACTAAAAAATGAAGCTTAGATAATGTGCTTTGAAATGAATATAGTCACAGGTGTGCCCGATGCGATCTATTGATAGTTACGCCATCTCTTAGAAAACCTTTAAAACTAATTCCAACCCCCAATAGTTTAATAATAGTGTAATATACATAGTTTGATTTTGGCTAGTTTTACAACTGGTTTATAAACTAGACATAAACTAGTTGAATTTAAACTATTTTTGCAACTAGTAAATCGTAACAAAATATAAACTAGTTTGTTTTAACTATTGTAGTATAAAGACTAATCATTTTTACTGCTGATTAGTCTTACACTGCAGGGAAATAATAAATGCAATCAAGTGTGAGTGCTCGAAAAGAAGTTAAGGAATAAAAATTATAATTGCATTGACATATTTTTTAGTATTTTTTCTTTTCCATGCTTTGGCACACTATTAAAGAAGTCAGCAAAAGTAAAAGAAGTCCTTTGAGTTTTGTTCAATCACGGCGAAGGTATGGTATGAACCACTTGATTTGGGGTGTGGCTGGCGCTTAAGTGATGTCAAGTTATTTAATATTCTGCCTCAACAGCTCTTTTTTTTTGGTATTTGCCTTTGTACGCGTTAATGTTTTGTTTGTTTTAAATTTTCCAACTTTAATTCTTAAGAGACACGTTTAAAATAAATTATGTCTGCAACCACAGCGCGAACAACAACAAAACCGACTCTGCACTCGATATACACTGATGATGGTATCCTTTTTTAGCCGTAGGAATCAAAAATAATTTTAGGGTGGCAAAAATTAATGAACTCAATAAATTAAGCAACCACAAGTTGACTTCAATTAGTTTCGAAAAGGGTTAAAAAATTAAAATAGTCGAATAATAATGACATTATTAAAGCTGTGGTTTCTCAATAAAATCACTGATGTGAAAAAACTAAAAAAAAAACATTTAAATCTATTTTTAATTATTTTAGCAAACGACAAACTTCATTAAAAGAAACCTTATTAGTCAGCAGAGTTGAAGTGCAAAAAGCGCAAGTTGGCAATGCGACAGTTGGCAACATTGTTATTGTGTAACTAAAGGGTGTTTTTTATAGAGTGATACAAGTTTAAATCATAATAAAATATAGTAATATACTTTTAATATCAATGAAACGGGTTTTATTGGATAGAAAATGTTATGACATCTGCGAAGACCAATTTTCACAAACTTTTCGCAGCATTTGCGGCCGTATCTCGCCGATAACTCTTCGAATGTTGTTTTTCAGGTGTTCAATTGTTTGTGGTTTATCGACGTAGACAAGTGACTTCCCATAACCCCAAAGAAAATAATCCAATGGTTAAAGTTTCCAATCAAAAGTTTCCTTGAGTAAATCAATTATAGCGCCCACTGTGTGGCATGTGGCTCCGTCCTTTTGGAACCACATATCAGCAAGATTAATGCCAGCTAATTGAGGTACGAAAAAACTTCGAATCATGTTCCTATACCGTTCACCATTGACAGTAACATTCTGACCATCATCGTTTTTTAAGACATATGGGCCAATGACTCCGCCAGCCCATAAAGCGCACCAAACAGTAATTTTCTGTGGATGTAATGGTGTTTCGACAAAAGCTTGTGGATTCTCCTCACTGCAAATATGACAATTCGGTTTATTTACGTACCCATTCAACCAAAAATGGGCTTCATCAAAATCAATATCAATTTGTGCTTCAGCCCATTCGCCGAATTGGCGGCGCATACGATGGCTGTTTGGCTTTAATTCCTGCACATGTTGAATCCTGAAAGGTCTTAAGCCAAGATCTATTCGTAAAATCTTCCATAAAGTGGAAGGACACAACCCCAGTTGCTGACGAATTGATTGATTAGGATCATCTTCAATGCTTTCCTGTACAGCGGCTACAGATTCTTCAGTACGCACTGTTCGGCGTCTCACGGGATGCACATTATCAGTAACAGTAAATATGTTCCGAAAACGATCTATTGTTCTTCGAATTAGCAGCTCTGAAGGACGATTATGTACGCCATAAAGTGGACGAAATGCACGATAAGTTTGACGAACAGAACCATTATTTTGATTAAAAATTTCGACACATTGCACACAATGCTCTGGTATAAGTCGATCCATAATGAAATGTCAAAGAAAATTAAACAAAAAGCAATTATTAGCTGTTAAATGGGTGGTTAAATAAAGCAGTGATGCCAACTCAAACTTGTATCACTCTATAAAAAACACCCTTTACTAGCATTTTCCAGCTGTTTGGTATAGCGCGTTATTCCAACAGAAACTAACAGATGATCCTATTTGCATGGGCGTCCGCATGGTGAAGGGGAAAGGGGGGAAATTTCCTAGGCAGTGAAAATTTTTTATATATCTTCATGTTAAATCAAAAAAGCCGGAAGTTTAAACTAAAAAATTTGAAGAGAGAAGCAAAAACTCACTAAATTGTAAGTTGCGCTTAAGTTTAGGGCTTAGAGAACTTTGTTAATAAAAACATCGTTTTTAGTTGTAGAAGTGTAAAATTTTGCGAAACATGTATTTTGGTAAGGTGCATCATAATCAATCAAAAAGTCGATTTTGAATTTTTTGTAACTTACGGCTTTTTTGATTTCATACGTTCTTTATGTTTTATTTCATATATTTTGAAGAGAATACGCACAGCAATGGAATTTGGTATTCGACCACAATTTTCACGCGTCTTTTCACTGATAACATTTGATGGGCGTTGGGAAGGGGGCGTGGCACCTCCCATACAACCCAAATTCGAGATTTTGAATAGCTTTTGCTTTATAATTAGCACATCCTCGGAATTCAGTATTCTACGACAATTTACACGTGCCGTTTAACTGATAACATTTAGTGAGCGTTGGACAAGGGGGCGTGGCACCTATCTTGCAACCCAAATTTGAGATATCGAATAGCTGTTGAGCTATAGTTCGCACAGCCATGGAATTTGGTATTCGATCACAATTTACACGTGCTGTTGTTACTCATAACATTTTATGGGCGTTGGACAAGGAGGCGTGGCACCTCCAATATAACCAAAATTTGAGATATCGAATAGCTTTTGAGTTATAGTTCACACAGCCATGGCATTCGGTATTCTACCACAATTTACACACGCCGTTCAGGGGGTGTAACACCTCCCATACAACCCAAATTTGTGATTTGCGATATCGAATACCTTTGGAGTTATAGGCCACACAGCCTAAGAATTCAATATTCGACCATGATTTACACATGCCGTTTCACTGATCAAATTTTATGGGCGTTAAACAAGGAGGGTGGCAACTCCCGAATTTGCGATATCGAATAGCTTTGGAAGTATAGGTCGTAAAACCTCGGAATTCGGTATTCGACCACAATTTACACGTGCTGTTTCACTGATCAAATTTTATGGGCGTTGTAAAATGGTAAGTGACACCTTCCATACAGCTCAAATTTGCGATATCGCATTGCTTCGGAGTTATAGGTCGCACAGCCACGGAACTCAATTTACACATGCAGGTTCACTGATAACATTTTATGGGAGTTTGGCAACGGGGGCGTGGCAGCAACGCGCTGGGTTTCAGCTTATTTATAAATAAACAGGGACCGTAACGGTTATGATTTTTTTCAAAACAGTCAACAAGTAATCGTTAATTTTTGACTGATTTCATTTCGATCAAAAATAAAAGTAAAAATTTGACTTTTAGTTTTTCGATCAAAAGTATAAGCTAAAATTTAACTTTTATTTTTTTTTATCAAAAATAAAAGTTAAAATGTGACTTTTATTTTTTCGATCCAAAATATAAGTTAAAATTTGATTTTAATTTTTTTGATCAAGAATAACAGTTAAAAATTTACTTTTAATTTTCTATCAAATTTTGGTCACGATTATTTATTGACTTTTTAAAAAAATAAGATAAATTAAAATCATTAATGATTATTATTTCTTAGCTAACTAATTATTGCTATATTCAAATATCGAATAGACCTACCTTTCCATTTGACTTTTAGAATAGAAGTTTCGACAATAACTGTTATTTTCGGTCCACAGTGTTTGATGTAGAACAAATTAGGGGGACAGAAGTCGAAAAGTTAAAGTAATGCTTTTCATGTCAAATAAAGTTTGCCGTCAAAGTAAATGCTCAAAACAAAATTTTTGAGTACGAAAGTCTAAAATGTTTTGCACGTGCTTTTCATATTTCAATATTAAAGAAAAATAGCAAAAAATATTATTTACATTAAAGCTTCACTTTGAGCCCATTTAAAATATGTAGTGTTACTTAATTTTTTATTTTTTTTTTAATATGGATATCATTTCCGGTGGTAAGTTTGCTTCATTTTGCAGGTTTTCTTAACCATATCAATTTTAGTGCAGTGGAGGAAACACTTTTAGAAATATACTGAAAATAAAAAAAAATACATAAAGAGTGTCTCCTTTTAATTGGATTTTCAAAAAAAATATAAAATTGTACTTTTTCAATCCAACTGTTTTAAAGTATTTAGACATTTCGTTTTTAGTATTGATAAAAATTATGTGCCTTTATACGCTGATGGCGTATATTTTTCGCTTTCGAGGGAGCAATGTCTCACAGGCATGCTACACAGGCCAGTATGCTGGCTCTGTAGTTCGAAAAACTCAATACATTCATACTATTTTACAAATACACACACACTGGATTCACTTTCATGCCACTTTTATTGCTACTGGCAACGCAATTTCAGAGCCAGTGGATTTTGACAGCAGCGGCCAGTGTATGTAAAATAGGGGGATATCAGTGTAATTTTTAATTACTTTTGGTGGGTTTATTTCGGGTTTTCGTCGATTTCGTACAAGAAACAACACTGATAGCTTGTTTACAATTACAAGTAAACAAAACAACAAGTAAAGCACACGCAAACTGCAATAGCAGCGAGAACCTTCGCATTCGATGGAATTTTTTAATGAACTTTCACGTGCATGTGTAGCACCTCTTGCTACTAGCATTAAAGTTCGAAATTTTTCGAATCATTCGAACAGTACACGTATTTTTTCGCACTTTCACTGTCACAGGCCTGTGCAACCGGCCTGTCAGTAGAATCGCGTCATCGAAAAACAAAAGAAGATGTATTATACTTTGTTCGGCAAAAATACCTTCTGATATCGCAAATTATCAATTGTGCGAATAAAGTATTAAAACATGCACTGTCAAAGCTAAAAACTTATAATCTTACGGTTCCTGAACGCAGAATATATTAGAAGCAAGTTAAATTTTTTGTTGCTCTTATATTTAACAAATGGAGAGGACAAGGACATGTAATTAAATCTTTTTTAAAAATTAAGCCCTGTGGCTTGGCAAAAAATTTATGCTAAATAATAGCCATAATGAAAATAAAATAACTGGAAAGCCCCCAAAAGGCTTCTCCGAGCTTTGTCAAAAAACTCAACAATGAAATTAAAACACTTGCTTAATCAATCATCTGACGAGCTTTTGCTTGCTCATGGGAATTGTTAGATAGATGCTATAGAATATTTCTTGTGCTTTAAAAGTTATAAAATGAAATATAATAAAAAATGTTTTCTGAGTACTTGCCAAAATATAACAGAATCCTGAATATGAAATTAAGCTTATTTTGTAGGAATGTTGGTTACGATGTTCTGCCTTTTTGGTATTGATAGTTATTATCAGTGCATGGATTAATTTGACACCACTCAGCCACTTATTGGGGGTTGGAATTAGTTTTAAAGGTTTTCTAAGAGATGGCGCAACTATCAATAGATCGCATCGGGCACACCTGTGACTATATTCATTTCAAAGCACATTGTCTAAGCTTCATTTTTCAGTATGTGTCATTCCACTGAAGTGTAAACAACATATATTTTTTTCTCTGTGAACATGTCGACTTTCGTTCCAACAAAACGCAATTTGCGGGAAGGTTTACTTTTGTGCTTCCATTTGAAGAAAAAAGCGGTTGAAGCACAACGCACGCTTACTGAGGCTTACGGGGACTATGCTCCATCGATTTCTACTTGTGAGTACTGGTTCCGTCGGTTTAAAAGTGGTGATTTTGATACGGAAGACAAAGAGCGTCCGGGCCAGCTGAAAAAGTTTGAAGATGAGGAATTGGAGGCTTTGCTCGTAGAAGACCCGTGTCAAACCCTTCAAGAATTGTCAGAATCATTGGGAGTCGACTTATCAACGGTCGGCAAACGCTTGAAGGCCATGGGAATGATTCAAAAGCAAGGAAATTGGGTGCCGTACCAGTTGAAGCCGAGAGACGTTGAACGGCGATTTTGCATGTGCGAACAACTGCTTCAACGGCATAAAAGGAAGAGTTTTTTGCATCGTATTGTCACTGGCGATGAAAAGTGAATCCATTACGATAATCCTAAGCGAAAAAAATCGTGGGGACCACCCGGCCATGCATCAACATCGAGGGCCAAGCCGAATATTCATGGCGCCAAGCTTATGCTGTGTATTTGGTGGGATCAGAAGGGTGTCGTGTACTATGAGCTGCTAAAACCTAACGAAACCATCACTGGGGAACGCTACCAACAACAATTGATGCAATTGAGCCGAGCATTAAAGGTTAAACGGCCGGAATATGCCAAAAGACACGACAAAGTGGTTTTTCAACATGACAACGCACGGCCACATGTTGCAAGAACCGTCAAGGAAACGTTGGAGGCGCTGAATTGGGATGTGCTACCCCACCCGCCTTATATCCCAGACATAGCCCCTTCCGACTACCACCTATTCAGATCGATGACGCATGGCTTGGCTGAGCAGCGCTTCACTTCTTACGAGGATACCAAAAAATGGGTCGATTCGTGGATTGCCTCAAAAGACGAATCGTTCTTCCGGCGCGGAATCCATATGCTGCCAGAAAGATGGGAAAATGTTGTAGCTAACGATGGACAATACTTTGAATAATATACATTGTACCGTTGTTTCTAAATAAATGCTCAAAAACCGAAAAAAAACCTTTAAAATTAATTCCAACCCCCAATATATCCATATCTTGATTTATAAACTAACAAAAAATTTCAAGAACAATCTTTTCAAAGTAGTTCTCTAAAGAGAGATAATTTTAAATTATGCTATTACTCATTTTTTTTATTGGAATTATTTTTTTTAAGAAAATCCTTAAATAATGTAGGCCTAAAAAATTATATACCATCGTCTTCAGCGTAACCTTTTTATTTAAGAATATCTTAAATTTCTTAAAAAGTTATTATTCTCGATAAAAGGAATGTTTTAATAAACTAAATATTTGTGTTGCTTTACTTGTAGGTTTAAAGGAGGAAATAAAGATCTTATATAACGTAATTTATGGTCCCGGAAGACACCGCTCTCAAGTTATTTTTTTCGCAGACGCGGCTGAAAAATACTGAATTTCGTATGTATTTATATACATTTATTTATTTAATATTCGCGACAAAAACGCGTAATATGAACACGGCCTAATAAGTTACGATACCATTTCATTTACCTATGTTTCACAGACAATTTGCAATACAATTTTATTTTCAATTTTATTTTCGGTAATTGTTTGACAAACCAGTCTGAACGATTTCAGTTGTAAATTTTTTAAACTCAACTAAAACTTCTTACCTTCTACGAAAAATGCATACTACGAATGTAATGAAAGAAATGACGTAGTTATTCCTACGAGAAATTAACGAATGCTATGGAATGATATCCCTAATTAGTCGAAGGTCATTCTTCGTAGCAACAGATAGCAAGGGGAATTTAATTCAATAACTGATATAAACTTCAACGATAAGCAATTTTATGTTTTAAAGTCATTGTAAACAATCAGAAGACAAAGCAAATAAAATAACAAGCAGAGATCTAGGAGAGAGCAAAGCTTCTTTTTCAAAATTGGAAGAAACAATTAGGAAATTTAATAAAGTAGGCCAATCAATTAATAACACAGGGTAACACTGATTCTGCGGCATGGGATTTGTTAGTCAATTTTGGTGTATCTATATATATAAAAATGGATGTATGTATGTTGGTATGTGGGTATGTGGCTATATCACGTATAGACTCCAAAACCGCAGAACCGATCTTTATGAAATTTTCAGAGAAACTGAAACCACATCTTGAGAGTGTTCCTGTGAGGTTTGGTAACGATTGGACAAGAGGGCGTGGTACCTCCCATACAAGCCAAATTTGCGCTATCGATCACAAACCAAAAAAAGGATATATATCTGACGGTTTCAATCGTAAAAACCTAAGATTTAGTAATTTTGTTCAGATGGTTACTGTCGGTAACTGTACAAAAAATGGGCGTGGTCGTAATATAAATATGCCCTTTTTTAAAATCGTGGCAATTCCGGAGTTAAACACATTTTTACAGTAAAACTTACTGTGTAGGTGCTCCAAGAGGCGTTCATTATATATAAATGTTTTCACGCCCACTTTTACCGCCCACAAATCAATATCTATATATATAAAAAGCAAAACGATGTGTATCTGGCTGTGTGATATCTATAGACTCCAAAACTACTGAACCGATTGACCTGAAATTTTGGCAGTCGATTTGTTTCAGGTACGAGATGGTTGAGGAAAAAAATTTACCACACCCCCCCTTTACCGCCACCAAATCAATAAAAATGTTATATTTCAGTCGGTTTGAGTCGTATAAGGCTAAAATTTTGTAATTAATTATGTACGGTTACTGTCAACAACTGTACTAAAAATGGGTTTACACGCCCCCTTTTACCGCCCACAAATAAATGAAAATTGTTTATTTCAGACGCTTTTGGTCGTATAAGACTTAAATCTGGTACTTTGGTTTGTGTAGTTACTGACACTAACTGTACGAAAAATTGGTTTCCACGCCCCCTTTTTGCGCCCAAAAAGCAGTGAAAATGCCATATTTCAAGCAGTTTTGGCCGTATGAGACTAACATGTGATACCTTATTTTGTATGGTTTCTTTCGGCAACTGTACTAAAAAAGGCGTCATCGCTATATAGCCACACCCACTTTTAGAGAAATCATTAAAATTGACTGGCTCGATTGAGCGTAAATGTTAACTCAGTTTGTACGGTTACTGTCAGCAACTGTACTAAAAATTTGTATCCACGCCCCCCTTTTACTGCCCACAAACCAATGAAAGCGTTTTATTTCAACGGTTTGGGTCGTATTAGACAAAAATTTTGTAATTCAGTTCATATGGTTACTCTCGGCAAGTGCACTTAAATTAGGCCAGTCCCACTTTAGTTAAACTCACTTTTCGGGGAATTAGCGTCGAGTGAAGTAAAGTGCGCCAGGCTTAACCCAAATTGAGCTGCAATTTGGGCAGTCCATTTGTTTCGATTAGGAGATGGCTCAAGGGAAATATTTTGACGCATCCCTTTTTACCGCTTCCAAAACAACAAAAATGGTATATTTGGTTATTTAGTGCATATGACTACTTTCGGCAGCTATACTGAAAATGGTGAATATATTTGGCATTTCTTGACATTTTCGTATATGGCAGTAAGGCGGTATGTGGCAGAACAACGTCTGCCGAGAAGAGTGAGTGTTCCTGTGAGGTTTGGTAACATTTAGACGAGGGGGCGTGGTACCTCCCTTACAAACCAAACACCCCATTTTACCTCCCAGAAATATATTCAAAATTTGTGTTATCGACTAGCTTTAAAGTTATAGGTAGCACAGCTTAGAAATTCGGTATTCGACCACAATTTAGACGTACCGTTTCAGTGATGAAAATTTATGGGAGTTGGACAAGGGGGAGGGGCACCTCCCATACAACCCAAATTTGCGATATCGAATAGCTTTGAAGTTATAGGCCGCACAGCTTTGGAATTCAGTTTTTAACCTCAATTTACACCTGCAGTTTCAATGATTTTATTTCATTGGCTTTGGACAGGGGGGCGTAACATCTCCCTTACAACCCAAATTTGCGATATCGTATTACTTTGAAGTTACAGGTTGTCAGCGTAAGAATTCGGTATTCGACCTAAATTTATACATGCACTTTCAATACTTACATTTTGTCGGCAAAGGGGAGTGGCACTTCCCATACAACCCAATTTTGTGCTATCAAATAGTTTTGGAGTTATAGGTCGCACAACGCCGGAATTCAGTATTCAACCTCAATGTACACATGCAGTTTCATTGATTTAAATTTATGTTCATTGGTAAGAGGGCGTGGCACCGCCCATTTAACGTACATTTGCGATATCGAATATCATTGAAGTTATAGGTCGCAAAGCGTCAGAATTCAGTACTCGGCCTCAATTTATACATGCAGTTTCATTAATTACATTTTATGGGCGTATGACAAGGGGGCGTGAAACCTCCTATTTAACCCAAATTAGAGATATCAAATAGCTTTGGGGTTATAGGTCGCACAGTTTTTGAATTCAGTATGGGACCTCAATGTACACATGCAGTTTCATTGATTGCATTTTATGAGCGTTGATCAAGGGGGAGTGGCACCTCCCAAACAACGAAAATTTGTGATGTCGAATAGCTTTGGAGTTCAAGGTCGCACAGCGTCGGAATTCAGTATTCGACCAAAATTTACGCATGCAGATTTACTGATAAAATTTTTTAGAGTTTGTCGGGGGGGCGTGACACCTCCAACTTAACCCAAATTTGCGATATCGAATAGCTTTTGAGTTATAGGTAACTCAGCCTCGGAATTCAGTATTCGACCTCAATTTACACATGCAGTTTCATTGGTAAAATTTTATGGGCGTTGGTAATAGGGGAGTGGCACCTCCCATACAACCCTAATTTGTGCTATCGAATTGTTTTTGAGTTATATGTCGCACAGTTTTGGAATTCGGTAATAGACCTCCATGTACACATGCAGTTTAATTTAACATTCTATGAGCGGTGATCAAGAGGGCATGGCACTTCCCATACAACCCAAATTTGTTGTATCGAATAGCTTTGTGGATATAGTTCGCAGTCTCGGAATTCAGTATTCGACCTCAATTTAGACATGCTGTTTAACTGATAACATTTTATGGGCGTTTGACAAGGGAGAGTGGCAGCAACGCGCCGGGTTTCAGCTAGTACATTAATAAAGATCTTAGCCTATTATTTAGATTATTTGAATTGACTACGGTTCTCGCGATAAACCACTATTTTAAAAATTAAGGAGGTTTAACCACAGATTTTAACAGTACTCTAGAACAGTAAGTCTGATTTGGTAAAATAAAAAATCCAAAAATTTGCAGGTGAATTGCTTTCAATTTACATCTACACTGTTTTTTAATTAGCTGATTATTTTTGGAAATATTGTGAAAGTTCTTCCGAAAAAAACATTTTTTTTATGCAAAGTTTAAACTTTTTATTATTTCATAATTCATAAAAATTCAAAAACGTCAAAGTAGCTCTTCTTTCGATATTAAGTTATAAACACACATATGTTACAAATAAAACAAGCCATATTTCATTAAAATCCATTGGAATGTGTTGCCTTAATTTACATTTAATATTTTATCTCATTTTGGTTAAAAACTTCTACAATAAATAAATACACAAGGGAAAATTCGAGATCTAAATCTATTCAAAAAATCAGCAGAGCTTTAGTATCCAGACTTAAAGAAAAACGTTTTCATCAGCCTGGCGTATCAGTTAAAACTTACCGGACTATAGAACGAGATATTCTTCAGTACTTTGCAAAGGAGGCGAAAATCGTATACTGTAAGAATATTCCTGGACTTTTAAATGCAATGGGTCTTCATAGATAGCTCGAAAATAAGTTTAAAATGTGTGTTACTGCATAATGGCCAAATTTTAGCTTCAATTCCGATAGTACATTCAACAAAACTTAAAGAAAAATATCATAATATCAAACTTATTTTAGAGAAAATTGTATATGTTCAACACCAGTGGTCAGTGTGGGTTGATTTGAAAATGGTCAACTTTTTATTGGGTCAGCAAGGTGGCTACACTAAATATCCATGTTTTCTTTGTCTATGGGACAGTCGTGCGAAAAATAAGTACTACACTAGGAAAATTTGGCTATCCAAAACAAATATGACAGTAGGCATAAATAAATTCATACATGATCCATTAATATGACGAGAAAAAAATAATTTTGCCACCACTTCATATAAAACTTGAACTAAAGAAACAGTATTTAAAAGCTTTGGATAAGATTGGCGAGTGCTACAAATATATTTGCAAAGCATTTCCTGGCAAAATCTCGGAAAAATTAAAAACAGGCATCTTTGATGGGCCACAAATCCGAACTCTTATAAACAACAATGATTTCACAAAGCACATTACTAAGATCGAATCAGAAGCATGGATTAGTTTTTTATCAGTATGTAAAAACTTTTTGAGGAATCATAAAGCTGAAGAGTATTCTGAAATTGTTTCTAAAATGTTTTTAAATTTGTGGATTTATATTTTAAATAGATATAAAATTAATAAGCCCTTACAAAATACCAAAGAAAATCCCATAGGAAACGATGGATTTGAATGAAATATTGCTTGTTTTTATTCGTAACATATGTGCGTTTATAAGTAAATATAAAAAAAAGCTATTTTGACGTTTTTGATTTTTTATGAATTATGATATAACAAAAAGTTTTAATTTTGCATAAAAATATGTTTTTTTCAGAAGAACTTTCTGAATATTTCCGAAACTATTCAGCTAATCAAAAAACATTGTAAATGTAACTTGGAGGCAATTTTGCTGCGGATGTTTGGATTTTTTATTTCACCAAATCAGACTACTAGTTCTGGAGTTATGCTAAAATCTGTGACGAAACCTCCTTAATTTTTAAAATAGCGGTTTATCGCGAGAACCAGTGTCAATTCAAACAATGTGAATTATAGGATTAAAAATTCATTATCCCATGTATCTTAATTGGCTCCAAAAACTTTTTTATTTATTATTTATTATTATTATTTTATTCATTATTTATAAACAATTTTGATATAACAATAGTTCAAATACACTTAAGATTAAATACACAATACAAAATTGATTTACAAATTACTGCATTCAGATGTTCAAAATGAACAAGTGTTGAAAAGCAGTTGACATATCATGAAATAAAAACCATTACTTATGTATTGAGGTGGGGTCATGAATGAAAAACATTAAGATATGTATCACGATGACTGGTAAAAGTAGTTTAACAATACTTATAGATATAGATATTTGAAAACTAAGCTTTTGTAAATAAAAAATCAGATAATAAGTAACAGTGTAACTAAACTGACAAGAAAAATATGCAATAAATTATAGATAGGGAAAAAGAAAAAAGAAAAGAAAAAATAAAATATATAATTATACTTGAACAGAGATCAGAGTGTTAACAGTTTTAAAGTCAAACATAAACAGCCATGTTTTTACCTCTCTAAGAAACAAAATAATATTTCTAATGCAACGAATATTAAATGGTAGTTTATTAAAAATTCTAGGCGCAGCACATGCATAGGAGTGGAAGAAGAGAGTTGATTTGTGAACAGGAATTTTTACACAATGTTGACGATTTACCCTTAAGTTATGTCTAGCATAGCTTCTATTAATTAAGTAACCAGATCTTTTGAAAAAAACTTTAAGTACTTTATAGTAGTATAAATGCCTAATTGGCAACACATTTAAGATTTTAAACAATGGAAAGCTACTATCTAATTTCCTTTTATGGCAAATTAAACGAATGGCATGTTTTTGAGCAACCAGTAGTGGATGAATCTTAATTAAATGGGTTCGTCCCCAACAAGGTATCCCATATTGCAATTTAGAATGAAATATTCCATGGTAGATGCAATTCAGTAATTTTGACGAGCAGTATGATTTCAGTAGGTAAATTTTTCTAGTTGCACTCAAGAGATATCGTTTCAGAGCAATAGTATGATCTAACCATGACCATTTCCAGTCCAATAATAACCCAAGATATTTAAATGATTTAACACATTCGATCACAAAACATTGAGTGGAGCATTGATTAGAAATATTAAATGTTTGCATCGAGAAATTAAAACTGCAAACATTATTCCCAAAAGAGAATTTTTTGCAGCTAGCACAATGAAAAACAAAACTGCACGGGCTAATATAAAAACCACTTTTGTTAAAAAACATTAATTTGGTTTTGTCACTTATAACCAACTTATGTGTATAAAACCAATGACGAAGAAGCTCTAAGTCATTATTTAATTCACATGCTAGATTATGCATGGAGTCACTTGTATAAGTACAAGCCGTGTCATCAGCAAACGCTACAACTGAACTGAAGAACGGAAGACTAAAAATAGAATTTACGAAAATAAGAAATAAGATGGGCCCCAGAACAGAGCCCTGGGGGACACCTATATCCACGTCTACAAAATTACTAAAACTGCCATTTATTTTAACTTTTTGTTTCCTATTAGCTAAATAATACTGAAACCAATTATAAAAGGTGCCTCTGAAATCACATTTATACAATTTCGTAAGTAATATTTTGTGATTTACAGTATCAAAAGCTTTTTTAATGTCTATAAACAGTGCTGCACAGACTTTATTTTCATTCAACCCGCTGTAAATATTATTGCAAAAATTAAGGAGTGCATCTTCTGTGGATAAACCCTCTCTGAAGCCATACTGACATTCACTAAAAAAATTAAATTTTGACAGAAATTTGAGCACTCTCTTTTTTACAGCCTTTTCAAAAACTTTTGCAAATACTGGTAGCAATGATATTGGTCTGTAGTTATTTAAATCAGTTTTTTCGCCTTTTTTAAACAACGGTATAACGACTGCTTTTTTAAGATCATTCGGAAAAATTCCAAGCTCAATGCTTCTATTGAAGACATTACAGAGGACATCAGCAACGTTATAAACAATCTTTTTGAGAAAATTATTTGAAAAAACATAATCAGAGCAAGAATGTGAGTTTTTGAGAGACATTATTATTTTGAAAATTTCAAAAGAGGAAATGGGCTCGAAATAAAAACTATTTTGGTAAAAAGGTTCCTTATCTACACAGTCACACGAAGCATCTAAGGGACCAACATCAGCAACTACAGCTTTACCAATTTGAGCAAAAAATTTGTTAAACGCATCAGCTTTTTCATCCGAATCTTGAACAACAGTGCCTTCAACAATGATAGAATCTATGTGATTATTCTTTTTAGGTTCCTTAAGGATATCATTAACTAATTGCCATTCTTTTTTCACATTTCCCTCGATTTTACTGAACTCATAATATAGTAGTTAGTTTTGCACATTGAGTCTTGAACCGAAATTTCTTTGCATAATTTTTTGTATTGTTCTTTTAAGCATAAATTGAGAGGCTGCTTAGACAATTTCTTGAATAGTTTATTTTTATAATGTATTTTCTTCAACAATGCAAAAGTCATCCAAGGCTTAAGTTTTTTATACTTAGAAACACCATTATCACAATTAGAAGTACACGAATTAACATGTTTCAATTAACGTTTCATAAAAGATCGTATATGCTTTGGATGGATCAGGTTCACAGTATACTTTACTCCAAGATTCCAACATAAGTCTTTCATTCAATTCTGAAAAATTAATTTTGTCATAGAAAATTTGTTTTTGAGAGGCCCTGTTGTCAGGTCTACTAACATTCTCAAAATACAAGCAAGTCAAACAATGATCAGAAAAATGCATATTTGCGACAGAGCTATACATTGTAAATTTACTAGACGAATTCAATTTCACAAAAACATGATCGATACATGTAGAAGAGTTGGTTCATTGACACACGATTCAAACCCATACGAACAAAGAAAAAATAAATATTTGTCTACCAAGGGTGAATTAACTAAGATATTCAAATTAATGTCTCCTAGAAGAATAGTATTTTTACCATTATTACACGACAAAAATGCGTCAAGGTCGCTCAAAAACATGTCCATATTAGAGTTACTACGAAATCTATAAATGCAAAAAAAAGTAAATTTTTGGTTATCAACCACACAACAAATTTTAGCTATATCTGCACTTGTTAAATTATAACAACAGAAATCACACGTAAACTCTTCTTTCAAAAAAACAGCTACTCCTCCAGCAGCATAATCGTTATTGCAATTCGCAAAGCATTTGTAACCTCGAATATTAAACAAACTTACTTCAGAGTCAAAAATCCAAATCTCTGTAAAAAAGATAAAATCCGGCTTGTTTATGAAAGACTCCAAATGCAAAATAAAATTATCAAAATTCCTTCGAAGACTTCTAATATTTTGATGAATGATAAAAAGGCTGTTCGAATTTTTTTGGTTGGATGAGATAACATCGAAATTTAATTTTTTACACTGCGCGAGAGGGATATTATATAAATTATCTTGAGGATCTATATTTACCATACTAAAAGAATATAAAAATTATCAAAAAATACACAAAAATCAGCAAATCAACTGTTTCAAATAATTTTGCTGAGATCCCCATTCGATTTAATAACCACCGCATTATCACCCTCTTTTTTACGCAGTAAAATTGTACCATTTGAAATCCACAGGTATTTGTAATTATTTAATTTTTTAAGTTTTTGAGCTCCGTTGAGAATAAACCTGGTTTTCGAAGAAAGGCTATCATTAATAAAAATATTAGACGTTTGTTCACGGTTGAAAATCTTAGTGTTTAAATTTTTTCTACATCTGTACTTATTTTTCATAATGGATTTCTTACTTAAGGTCTCTATCCAGCTCTCAAGTAATTACTCCAGAAAAAAGTTACTTAAGTTTCTTGAGTGTAAAAAAGTAGTAGACAAGTAATTTTGACGGCGAGAGTTTTGACAGTTCCAGCATTGTATCACTTTGTATTGAAAATTTAGGCTGATTTGTTTTCATCAAACATTGAAATAAATTTGTTGCTATAAATATTGAAATAATTCATTAAATGAGTAATGGCTGAATTGCAAAGGTAAGTAATAGAGAAAAGCGTTTGTTTACATTTTATTACATTTTGTTTACATGTTGGCAGACCGCTTCTTCCGGACAGCTTTCGACCGCTTCTCGGAAGACATCTGCCCCTCAAAATTGACTGCCTCTTCTTCTCCCTCCGTAGAAATGTTCATGTGCATGTCTAAAATATTCTTTTATTAATTTTAAATCAATTAATCAATGATATCAATAAAATTATTTACCTTTGAATGTTGGTTGCAAAAATTTTACTTGAAGTAATAATATAACTTGCATATATTTCTTGACATTCACAGTGTTACCGTTGTCACTTTTCAATGAAAAAAAAGTAGTAAGAACAGAAAATTTTTCTTACGAGCTGGATTCTCTTTCAAGTAATTTTGACAAGGAAAAATTACTTTTCGATTACTTTTCAGATTTATGTATGAAAATAAGCTTTACTTGAGAGCTGGAAACAGGCCTTTAAACGAGAAAAGAATCTTACACATACAATACTTTGCGACGAATTTTTTGATGTTGCATCCCTGGAATTACGCAAGCGCTTAACGTAACAATCGTCAATTTGTTTCTCTGTTACGTTGACACCTAAGCCATCAGAAAAGACTTTAAGCGCGCAATCAAGAGCGTTGGAGTTGTTGACTGAAGGAATACCAACAATTTCTACGCACCTTTTTCTACTTTGTTGATGTAAATAATCAACCTCTTCCTGCAGATCATTAATTTTGTCTTCTAGAATTTTTTTATCTTCTTGCAATGCATGAATCATAGAGAGAGCATTAACGTTTGCATTTTTTAGCGCAATAATTTCGTTGTAAACCATTTCAAGAGTTATTGCAGTAGTTGGCGAAGTTATGTTTACATTCTCAAATTCATGTTGCACTTGTTCAGCCCAGCTACTCACATTGTTTTGTTGATGTTGTTGTTGCTGCTGTTGTTGTTGTACTACTTTCGGTGTCTCCTTAAAATATTCTGCCTCCAACGAAACAGGTTTTGCTCCAGCAGAGGTCGACAGAGAGGCGGCCGATGAAATAGGCGGAGAACGTAAAGACGAGCGACGTGCACTCAAACAAGCACTGCATTTAAATGACGAGTTGTTTTTTTCCATAAATTCTATGTCAGTTTGTTGAATATTAACACAAATGCAGTGGAAAAATTCATTGCAAAAAACACATTTAATTTTCGCTTGATTGCGATCAACTTTTAGCTTGCAAATACACGGCATTTTAACGATTTATCGTGATTTACAAAGAAAAATTTAAGAAATAATAACTGAGCGTGCTGACCCCACGACGACACGATCTCGATTGTTGCCGCAGAAAAAAAAATTCCTTTTTGTTCCTCTGTGTAAATTTTGAAAAAGTGTTATATCGTATTAAGCAACCGATTTTACATAAGATTTTGCTATAGTCAAAAGTTTTTTATCACATAAACGTAAATACGAAACGCGATTTGAAACAACCATTTTATACTTCTTAAAATTCATGTTATTTAGCGGCGTCCACCCAGTTTCAGAATTTTCTGGACTTTTTTTCGAGTCACGTGCTTATATTAAACTAGGATTACGAATCAAGCCTTGTAGGGAGGTTCTGGAATATGTTCAAAAAATTTATGAAACCCAAAACAAATCTTATATACATGTACCTTTTTATTTATTTATTCAAACGTTTTGAATTAAAAAAAAAATTGTTTAAATCATTCAGATAATAGGTTTGTTACCGTGCTCGATTGAAGTAACTTGCAAGCTGCTAGAATTGATTCATGTTGGAAAAAGAAATAAGTTTATTGGTGTCAATGCGGTGTGAGATACGGTGAAAAATATATCAATTAAAGGTGCCCCGTACTATATGTTTCATACAGATGGCATGTCAAAAAAATTACATACCGAATTTAATCTGTGTGTCAAAACTAAGTTTTTGTCAGACAACTTTTTTCTTTTGTCTCCACACTATCTGACATGCCACTTAAAAATAAAAACCAGCTTTTGAAATTTTTGTAAACCGTAAAGCTCTAAAGTATCCACCTTTGGCAATTCAAATTAATTGTGGAAACTTACTACCAAAAACAGTCATCAGTTAGAGAATGTTATAGAGTTCTTCAACATCTTTTTGGTCGTTATATTGTCCGAACCATCAAGCCATCACCAAATTTCGAACCAATTTTACACTTTTTTACATTCATCACTCCACTAGAGTGCTGAGAGCTCGTAATTATGAGAGATTGCTGCAGTAGCAGAGAGTGTTCGTGAAAACAATCGATTCGACTTCGATCTCGAATGAATGAACCATTTAAGAGCAAGTTGTGGGCAACATTTAAACGAAAAAATTTTAAACATAATAAATTTTAAACGTTGTAGGAACCGTACTATCATTCCAAATAAAAATTTGCATCAATAAATTGATTTTTATGTATTTTATTTGGAAAACAAAGTAGGAAGCTCTTATTGGATCACCCATTATTATTTTAACCCTGTACGACCATTGGAACATATAACACTATTCAACTCTGCAAAAGCAAAATCGTGAAGCAGCGTACATTGAGTCACTGATCGATTTAGGAGGCCAAATTTTTTTTTACGGTAAATAGTTTCTATTCAAGTATATGATTTGATTTTAACTCTGAACGACCGTTTTGCATATTCAACACTATTTAAAATTGCTGAAAAAATTCATTTACCAGCGCACATTTGGGTATTTGACCGATTAAGGCGGCCAAAATTATATTATTCATAAAGTATTAATTACTACGTAGTTTCTATTCAAGTCTATTATTTGATTTTAACTCCGTACGACCATTGGGACATCTAAAACACTATTCAACATTGCAAAAAAAAAGAAGTAATTTAGCAGCGCAACTTGGGGTATTTGACCGATTTAGACGGTTAAAGTACTTTTATTCGGTAAGTATTATTGTACTTACTAAGGAGTTTCTATTCAAGTCTGTTATTTGATTTTACGCCTTTATGATCATTGGGACATATTAACCTCTATTCAACATTGCAAAATAAATTCATTTAGCAGCGAATATATGAGTGTTTGACCGATTTAGGCATCCAAAATTAATTTATTCAGTAAATAGTTTCCATTCAAGTTTGTAATTTGATTTTTAACCCTGTACGACCATTCAGACATATTCAAAACTATTTGAATACATGCAAATTTTTTTAGATCAGTATCATGTCTAGAAGCAAGTGCACAAAGAATTGTGCCAGATTTGAAAATTAAAGTTTAATAGATTCCAATTAACGCTAACTTCTTATAAATGCACGGCCTGTTTTTCCATCAATACTGGATCCGATCCTTTATTTTGTTACTTGGGTGAATATCTTTAATATAAAAATCGAAAGTAATAGGAAGGTTTCACAACTACTTTTTTCAAGTTTTTTAAAAATGGTCAATATTGTTAGCGTTTTCTATTCACTTTTCCTTAAATTTTTATGAATATAATTTAAATTTATCTATTTTCTATATTATTATCAGTCTTCAGACTAACGTTTCTTGTACGTAGACTGCAAAAATTAACCAAAATTATTTGTACGTACACAAATTACTTAGCCTTTGGTTTTTTTATACATCGATGATGCCAATAGCACATATTAAAAAAATCAGAGAAATACTTTCATAAACTTTTTTTGAAGAAAATATATTCACATACAACACTGCTTTTAGTGAAATCATCACACACATTTTGTCATGTTTTGGACAAACTATTGATTGGAAAAAGACAAAACAGAAAACTAATTAAAGGTGAAGGTTCAACCTTAAAGTCTGTATTGGAAAAAATTTTATAAACTAGGGTTGCCAAAAAATGTCATGTTTATTGGTACTCATACCTTACCAGATATGTAACCACAAAAAAAAAGCACATTTGTGGAAAGTTGTGAAAAATGCCATAGCGGTTTTTTAAAGATTAATGTTGCTACTAACACATATAAAAAAAATCAGAAAGTCACTATGCGGTACTCTAATTAAGATTGTCTAAATTTTGTATAATATAGTATCTTTCTAAGCAAAGTTTTGTATCATGAATTTATACCAGGTATTCGATAATTATTATGGTTTACACTATACAATTATTTGTGTACGCCATACAGATCACTTTCATAAAAAATTCAAAGTGTAGACACCACTAATTTATAACAAAACGCTGCACAAACAAATTGCACAAATCTCGCTTAATTTATTTATTTATTCAATCAGCCACATTTCGCTGCCTCTCACTCTGCTCAACAGCTTATTGGAAAAGTTCCGTTACTTTTTTTTAGTTATTCCAGGAATTCTTACTTATACTTAATCAAGGAAGCTAATAAATTCCAAAATCGATTTTGTCCAACTAGCTTGTACTGGTTGATCCACTGTGAAACGCTCAGCTGTTGTTGTAGGTACAAAGAAACACGCCACAACATCGTGCAGCATTTTGTGTTGAACCCAAAGCAACACTTCGATCGCTACAAGCAGTAATAGCGTCAAAGTTAACCCCCTACTGCACGCATTATGATCCAGCTAGAACAAAATTTTTTGCTTATTTTATATTTGAAATACAACATGCTTTCAACAACGCAGTAAGATATTTTTATGGCCTTCGGAAGTTTGACCGCATCAGTCACGTGGGCAATCAAAAACTTGGTTGCAATATTTTTAATTATCTGGATGCTAGAAACTGCATATTCTTATATAACTTAATACATACCAAAATACTGAACTATCTATTTGAGAAACTTAAATTTTGTAGATCTAATAGAAATCTAAACGTCACTATTCCTGTCTATAATTATTTGAACTCCAACAGACTATCTTTCGTGAACGCAATCAGATTGTGGAATTCGTTGCCTGTTGAAATTAAAAGTATCCCTAGCAAGCGCATATTTAAGCATGAAATTTTTCTATACTTTTCTAATACTGTCTCCTTGTCTCTCTATCAACATCTATATAATTAATTTTAAGTCCAGATTTGCTTATTGATTGTAAAATATAAGCTTGTTGTTATAATGAAGTGCTTTTTTTACCTTATTTATTTTTAAATAACGTAATTATTAGCTTTAAATAGTATTTACTTTTTCGGTTGTCTATCCTATAACTTGCTTAAAATTTGTTAATTCGTATTGCATTTAAAAGACTATGGCCCTTATTATGAGTTGCTTTCGACGTTCGATCTTCGCTGGTTATCGAACAACGAGTGTCGAAAGTTAAATTCTTATTATGAGCAGTGCAACCCTATCGAAATGTTCGTTGCTCTTCGAAATTTCAGTCGAATAGGATTTTGCTTTCGATGCGATGCGTGCTCAGCAAAAATTGTTAAAAATTTAAGTATTTTGTGATTGTATTTTCCTTTTTAAAGACTAAAAACTAATATTGAACTGTTTTTGAAAATTTTATGCAGATCTAAGCAACAAATCGCAGTTTGAAAACTGGTCTCATTGATGGAGGCAAACTTTGACTGCAAAGGATATTTGTTCCAAAGTTCAGGCGAAAAATAAATGGGAAGAACTCACGCCAGAATTAAATTGCTTAGGACCACCAGTTAGAACAACGGCAAAGTGGTTTGAGATTATCTAAAAAAAGCATTTCTCAACAGTTTTCTACTTCTAGCCAGTTCCGTCAAGCTTTATTTTATTATTATTTTATTATTATATTATTATTTTCGTCATAGTCATAACTTTTTTGTCTTATTTTTTGCAATCAACTTTCAAACCAATCGTATTTAGTTGAAATAAAACAACGATCACCTGATAGAAATATACTACCGTGAACAAATAATATGAACGAAATTCACAATAGCGCTACTCTTTGTCGAAAGCACGTTATAATACCAAATGCAAATTTGTTCGATTAGGCCTTTCGACTACAGTCGAAGACCGAACGCAGCTCATAATAAGGGCCTATGTCTTACATCTAAACATTAATTTCAATAAACAAATAAATTAAATAAATAGATAAATGGAATAATTAGATATGCAAACAAAATTTTTTTCAAAAAATATTTCCGTTTCCGTTAAAAGTCATATATAAAGTTCGAAGGAGTCTGTGATTTCATGACTTTTACATGTACAGTTGAAAAATAATCACATAAACATTAATCAGTAGGCTATAAATTGAATAAAAGAAATTATATAAGTAAGCTAACTGTCACGTAACTTAGAAAAAGCAATGTTTTATTTTCTGAAATCGCTCTCATAAACTAAACTGAGATTTTCTTAGCAGCTGTATACAATAAAGAAACAACAACATGAACCACACATTAAAAAGCATCTACTAATGCATTTTAATAATTGTTCTTTTTCCTATCTTCTTATATCCGTTGTAAATCCGAAATTAAAAATGAAAAGCCTAGCCATATATGGCTTCGTGTGCAGTAGAGGGTTAATCAATAAACAAACTGCTTGCAAGAAAATTATATAATTTTTTATTAAAATGTCAATTTTACGACAAAGTTATTGATCTAAGATGCATGTTACCGCTTTTTCACATATCTTTTACTGGTTAGACTATCTTTTCCTGTAAAAGATACGGATTTTACTAAAAATTGCTACTAAAGCTAGTTAAGAAACTTCTACGCTAAACTTCTACGCTATCAAATATTTTAAAATTGTGAGTATACATGAACCATCTATAATTAATAATGGCCGCATTCCAGTCGAAAAAGTGCACAAGTAGCGAAGTAGCCATTGGCGTAGCAAGCGGGGAAAAGGGGGCAGTTGCCCCCCACTTTTTTAGCTAGATAAACAATTTAAAAAGAAAAGTTATTCAAATAATATCAGTTTTTTTACAACGATAATATTTTTGTATTATATATTTTCCTCTTCTTTCTCTCTTTTTCATGTTTCATGTGAAGAAATTTGGGTGAACTTTTTTGCACCACCATTTGTACTGCCCCCCAGATGAAATTCGCTTCCGACGCGCGTGGAAGTAGCATAAAGTGATACTTTCTGCTGAATGGGTTTTTTTTGCGAAACGTCAAACGGCAAATAGCTGTTCGCCATTCATTGTTTTTTTTAACATCTAAAATTTGTTTTTACTATTGTGCATTCGTTTCACACAAGAAATCATAAATGAACAGCTTTATTGAAAAATAATCTTCTAATAATTAATAATTACCTATTTTCACTTCACATCACAACTTCAGCAACAGTTAACAATTTGCAGCCATGTTTTTTTAGCTGTCAAAATGAAAAGAGCATAAGCAGCTCAACTGAAGTAGCATAAAATTTTTTTCGATACCTAAAATGGCGACCGATCGGGGAACATGTTGTTTGAGCACATTACGATACATACCATTTACACATTACGATACATACCATTTAGAATTTCACGTAAATCCGTTGAGTCGTTATTGAGTTTACCGGCAACTACCCTTTAAACCAAGTTCGGAGCGCTCATAATTTGGACTCTGAATAGAGCCTTACTAAAGAGGATTTTATGAGCTCCCTCTTATTTATGAGTTTTTAAAGTGTATTTTTTGTATTTTCATACACTCTAACAAAAATTCACGAGAATTAACTACAACCTACATTTATAGTATAGAGCAAAATTATAAATATTTATTGTAAATATGAAAATTATTTATTATAAATATGCGTGAATCCTCTCACCTACAATTATTTGTTTCGCTCTTTTGTAAAGACTCTCTTCTAAAATTATTTTTTCCAATCTTGTCTGCGCCTATAAAAAAAAAGCTAGAAATGCGTAAAGTCTCTCAAGTAAGTTTTGAACATGGCAACAACAACAACTCGGCAGAAGGCGCTACTCTTTCCTACTTCAGTAGGCTTGAGTAATTATGCTATGACTAATCTATTGTTTAAGTTGTATACAATTGGACACTTGTTCGAATCAATACTTTGAAATCATATGACGTTAAAGCAGAGGTGTTTATTTAAGGACAAGCGTAAAATACTGCCGCTGGAGCGTTTCTGGAGTATCTGAGCGAGAACACGCTGAAATAGTGTGAAAAGTACTGAAAATATACATATTTTGAGACTCTCTGAGCGAAAACACGCTGGAAAAGCGTGAAAAGTAGAGAATATATATATATATTTTAAGGCTCTCTGAGCGAAAACACGCTAAAATAGCGTGAAAAGTAGAGAGATATACATATTTTAAGACTCTCTGAGCGAGAACACGCTTAAATAGAGTGAATAGTAGAGTAAATACACATATTTTGGAAAAAGACGCTGATTTTCAGACAAAATTGAAAAAACTCACTGTATAGCGTGGTTTTTTTTACAAAATCGCCAATAAATGTCGTGAAATTTCACAACATTTATTGTAGAGATTTTTCAATCAGTTTTTTGAGTGTAACGTACACTCCTGAAAAGTACTTATTTGTGATTGTTTTAGGAGTACTTCAGTTAAGGGCTCAGAAAAAACTAAAATTTAAGAGTGTTTTGTGAAAAGCCTCCTGCATATGAGTTTTTAATGTGTATTACTGTGTTTAATAAAAACTGCTCATTTTCAAAGTAAAAATTTAAAGAAAAAAGTATGTTTTGAAATATTGTTCATTGACATAAAATATAAAATACTAGCTGAAACCCGGTGCGTTGCTGCCACTCTCCCTATTCAAACGCCCATAAAATGTTATCAGTTAAACAGCATGTCTAAATTGAGGTCAAATACTGAATTCTGAGACTGTGCGACCTATATCCACAAAGCTATTCGATATAACAAATTTGGGTTGTATGGGAGGTGCCACTCCCCCTTGATCAACGCTCATAAAATGTAATCAATGAAACTGCATGTGTACATTGAGGTCCAATACTGAATTCCAAAGCTGTGAGACCTATAACCCCAATGCTATTTGATATCTCTAATTTGGGTTAAATAGGAGGTTTCACGCCCCCTTGTCGTACGCCCATAAAATGTAATTAATGAAACTGCATGTATAAATTGGGGCCGAATACTGAATTCTGACGCTGATATTCAATATCGCAAATTTACGTTAAATGGGAGGTGCCACGCCCCTCTTACCAATGAACATACATTGAATCAATGAAACTGCATGTGTATATTGAGGTCGAATACTGAATTTCGGCGTTGTACGACTTATAACTCTAAAACTATTTGATAGCACAAAGTTGGGTTGTATGGGAAGTGCCACTCCCCTTTGCCCTACGACGACAAAATGTAAGTATTGAAAATGCATGTATAAATTTAGGTCGAATACCGAATTCTTACGCTGTCGACCTATAACTTCAAAGCAATACGATATCGCAAATTTGGTCGAATACCGAATTTCTAAGCTGTGCGACCCATAACTCTAAAGCTAGTCGATAACAACAATTTTTTATTTATATATGGGAGGTAAATGGGGGTGTGGCATTGCCCTTAAACCATCTCGTACTCAAAGCAAAGCGTACTTACAAAATTTGAGCTCAATCGGACCAATGGTTTCGAAGTATTTTGATATTTTCTTAAAAGTAGGCGTAGATGAAGTGTGACCACGCCCATTTTTTTCAAAGTTAAATATATTGTAGTTATCATACGAACTTATTCACCAAATTTTAATTTAATACGACCAAAACCGTCTTAAATACAGCATTTTTATTGATTTGTGGGCGAAAAAAGGGGGTGTGGCACAAAACGTGCAAAGATAACACGTGCAATTTCTTATGTGCACCCTCCACACAGACCCCAATCACCCGTAAAAATTTCATTGAAATCGGGCAAGCCGTCTAGGAGGAGTATGCGAACAGGAAGTTTTGCCACTTAATTTTATATATATAGATATCAAAACAGTGGGCGCAAAAGTGGGCGTGGTCAATTTTTCTTTCAGTAAACATTTAAATTGGATTATTACGAACATTTGAAAAAAAAATTATCCAAATCGGTCCAGCCGTTTTCCGATTTTATATAAATCGAAAAAAGTGGGCGCAAAAGTAGGCGTGGTCAATTTTTATTTCCGACAAAACTTAAATTGGATTACTACGAACATTTGAAAAAAAAAAATTATCCAAATCGGTCCAGCCTTTTTATGATTTTAGATAAATCAAAAAAAGTGGGCGCAAAAGTGGGCGTGGTCAATTTTTCTTTCCTTAAAAACCTAACTCGGACTTAAACGAACATTTAAAAAAAAAATTATCCAAATCGGTTCGGCCGATCTCGAGTTATGGGATTACATCGCATTCGGACACTTTCTTTTATATATATAGATTTCATTCCGTTCAGTAATCGTGTTTGAATATTATATTCAGACATGTTTGGATAAATAATACTATACTAGTCTACAAATTTCATGTCCGGAAAACCCATTAACATTCCTATATGTACTTTCATTGCTGGCCTAAAATCTGTACTCAATTTCTTCCTATATTTTTTGATTTTCAAAATCTTTAGTTTTAGCGGAGTTGCAATCGTCTAAAGTTAGAATTTAGAAAAACTGTTGATCAAGTGTACTTTTACATAAGAAACAGACATTTTAAATTTGCTCGATTCCAGCTCCTATAAAACAAAAGATACAAAATTTGTTGATATTTCGTTGGATTATCTCAACATTTTTGCTCCGCTACCGCACATGACACGACAGTGGTTGACATATTGATTGAAAAGTTGATATTTTTTTTAAAATACCAAATATTATTTTTTTTATGGTGAGTAGTTTAAATTCTAGATCAATAATACTAAACACGTGCCAAAAACGAAAAACATTCTGTATCTTGAAAATTTTACAATATATGAGGAAACTGAGTACAGATTTGAATCCATAGCTAAAAGATTCTTTTCGATGCTCATATTCAAAGGAAAACAAGCTCATTTTCTGCACTTTTATGTTTATTTTATGAAGAAAAAAAGGGCAAAAATAGGAATCATAAAAAAGTTTTTTAGGATTCATAATGATGCCTCATAAGAGCGACCAGTTTCAAAGGAAAACTAGCACTTTTTGGAAACTTTTAAAAGTCTTTTATGAGTATTAAAAGGCCATTATAAGATTCATAAAAGACTCTTATAGGAGTCCGAATAAATTACTTTTGAGAGTCAAAAAAGTATCATTGTGTACTCATATTTGAGCTCTTAAAGAGGGACCACTTTCAAAGGAAAAACTGCTCTTTTATGAAACTTATAAGAGCTCATTATGAGGGCTCTGGCTCCTACAAATGAGTCATAAAAGAGTCTTTAAAGACTCATATGGTTTGCAGGGCACAGAAATGCTCAATACAAGTTTAATTTTTATATAATAGTATAGACAACTTCTCGAATTACATCAGCTAGTTTTAGTATAACAACAACAACGTTTTAAAGTACATATTAGGAAAGAGCAATAACTTTTTAAAGTAGCAATTTTATTTTCTACTTTTTTTTTTAAAAAATATGTTTTTTTAAAAAGAACGCTGATAAACTAAGCAAACAAGCTGCTGTGCAGGCAACTCTTTTGCTCATTATTGCATAGAAAACGGTGACATTTCACCAATCTGTTGTGACGCTAGCAATTTTACGTTAATGCTGAATCCTGATGACAAACCATTTATTCCATTTGACTCTGTGAACCTTGCGAATAAAAAAAAAATGTGTATATGTATCTCAGAATGTTCAATGGGAGATTTGCAATGATTTGAGGGTTGCTTTGGTTAGAAAGTCATTGACTTTGTGATCGATTTAAAATGATATACCAACATCAAGAACAGATTTTTTTTATAGAATTTTTCAGTATGAAAGGAATTAAAGAAAAAAATTTGCATTTAACGAGAATGTGTGTGCTTTTTACGCTTTTGGCGTAACTTAATTTTGATAAACCATTTTTTAAAAAGGGTTTCTTAAGTGCGATTACTAGCTAAAAACTTAATGTTTGGCTAGCAAATAATTTCCTGAATTGCCTCAAGTATTTGTCCTTAAGTGTTTCCATTGAATTGGTTTTTTTTATTCTTATCTTTATTTATCGTTAGAAGAGTTTTCGGTCTAGTTTGTTTGGGGCGGAAAAGAAATAAATGCTTTAAATTTCTTTGCTAGGCCACTTTACTGAGGAAGCATTTCGCTAAGTAAGTTCGCTAAGTTTGAAACTTGAAGTACTTTGAAAATACATTTAGATAATTTTAGGTATCTTCTTAATGAGAATTAATTTATGATTTAATAAGCAATTAAAAGTCTTTTAATGTTTTTAATTAAATTGAGAACATTAAAGATAATGCAGTATAATATCGACCCCATTCATATGTTTGGATAACTCTTAACCACACACACACTAACACGACCGTGCAAACTTTTACTTTGAGGCTATTATAAATAATCTTTAAATCTTGTCTATTCAGCCAACAGCCATTGAGTGCATCCTTGACAAAGATAGCAGAAGGCAGCTGTTTACACTTTGGCATTGTTTAGCGAAAAGCGTGGACAAACCCAACTATCATGAGTAAAGCATATCTTTTTTAAATCTGTGCATGTGTGTGTGGGTGTGACTGTGGATGCACTAACCACATGTCGGAATGTGTTTGAAAAGTTGTGTCCGCCAAAAAATGTGTCTTCGAGTGTCGTTGGATTTGAGCATTGAGTATAATAAAGCAAAAGTAAACATGCGAAAAAATACCTTTTAAATTAAAAATATACAAACGAAGTTATGCTGGGGAATAGTTAAATTAAAATTTTCAAAGCAAAAAGGAAATCAGAAAATCGCAGAGAAAATTCTACAGAATAACTGCCAACAGATACTTATATTCTTCCATAAAATGGCATCAACGTTAAGATTTCTTCATTAATATAAATAGATAAAAATATATTTTGCACATGTCCTAAAAGAAGGTTGCATCACAATTTGTGAAAACAGTCAAATGTTCATATCTAGCCATATGAGCACTGAGGAAATGACATTCTGTCAAATCTGTCAAAATTAAATTTTTTTACCATAGTATATGAACATTGTAAAACAACTTGAAACAACTTTAACCCCAATCCTACTGCGTCATTTTGTAACGTACCCCACTGCGATGTGACTTTGAGTCACACACGTCAAAAAAAAAAAAAAAAAATAAATAAAAAATAACGGTTAATGCCAAGAAATTTATGTAAGTCTGAATTTGAAGAAAATTGATTCATTTGAGAACACAAATATGCTTTAATGCAAAAAAAAGAGACTTATTTAATAATTATAATGTTTTTAAAAACAAATGTGATCCAAAGCCTCACCGCAGTAGGATTAGGGTTAATGTGTGCATGCAGCAAGCGGTTTTGGCTGCAAAGCAATTCTGTTGTCATTTCTACAATTTAGTGTTATCAAATCAATTGAATTTTTATTTTGTTTTTATAGTTATAATTGTTTTTTACTCTTACGCTTACATTATATCTTTCAAAAATAGCTATTACCTCGTAGCTTCCCGCCAGTATCGAAAGTATCAATTGACCCATTCACGCTAGCTACTTCAATAGTTCTATACGCACTAGCTACTTTTTTGACCCAAGGTAATGCATAAAAGGGTCAGTTCAATCAACTTCCGTCTCGATTGTTTCTTGTTTATTTTTTTAACGTCTTGACTGACTGAAAAAAATTATTCTGACGAGCTCATACTTCGAAGTGACTTATTCGAGAAAACATGACACATAAAGCTTTTCAGTTTCGTTGAGCAACATAAATAAAATATCGTTATGAAAAGGTATAAATATATTGAATAAAGAATATCAGTAACTCCGTCATGTTTTTTTTTGTTGTGTCAATATCAACTAGCGAAAAATCTAGCACTTCATGACTAGTGAAATAACTAGGGAATGAAAGTGTAAAAGGTAGCAATTGACCCCTTCCTATGACATGCTCGGGTAAAATTCGCCAGTTGAATACAAAGAAGGTAGATTGAAGTGGAACTAGTACTGGCTAACAAAGGGGCTAGTGAAATCACTAGTTTTGTACTAGTGCCATTAACTGCATGGTTCATATTAATTTTGAACAGTATCATTTTAATAATTTAGATTTTTTCTCACATTAACAATAACGTGGTAAAAAAGTTAGGAAGATACATGAATCAAAAAGTGTACAACGGGGCGTATGAGTAACACCAAATTGAAATTGCTTGCAAAAGTCTACTCAGTAAACCTCAAGCGAAGGTTTGGCGAGAAGTGAGAGTCTTGCAAATGTTTTCGGATTGACATTTTTTTCTTTAATAAATTTTAAATTGTAGTTTCCGTGCTCAGTGTTAAATAAAAAAATTAGAAATAGAAAAAAATATATCCTTCAGTTTTCATTTATGCACTATTCATTTTTTAATTTTATGAAATTTTTTGTTTGTGTTTTTATTAATCTTTTAATTCAAAGAGCATATATTTAGTTCGTTTTCTTTAATAACGTCACAACGCAAAATAAATTGATTTTTCATGAGAAGCAAGTAAGCAAGTTTTTACAAATATAATAGTTTACAAATCAAGCATAGAAATGAAACATTAATGCCAGTGTTTGCATTTTAATATGATTGAAAAAATAAGCTATACATCGATGATTCCATATCAATTCGACAAATTTAGAGTAAAATCTGAACTTTGTGTTTCCGATTTTTTTGAAATTTTGTAGGTTTGTAGTGCCCATAAATTGTGCGAAAAATTGTTTTTTTTTTTTAATGTTATACACTGTAAAACATATTAAAAAACATTAGTGAAACATTAATGCCAGTGTTTGCATTTTAATATGATTGAAAAAATAAGCTATACATTGATGATTCCATATCAATTCGACAAATTTTGAGTAAAATCTGACCTTTGTGTTTCCGATTTTTTTGAAATTTTGTAGGTTTGTAGTGCCCATAAATTGTGCGAAAAATTGTTTTTTTTTTTTTAATGTTATACACTGTAAAAAATATTAAAAAACACATTTTTCATGGTCCCTGCAAAAATTTTTTTATATTTTTAATATAGTGTCGTGTTGAGGCATAACTTTTAAAGGCTAACACAAAATTTTAGGTTGGACCTTGGAGGTAGCAATCGTTGGACGATTACTATTTTTAACAAATTTTTAAAAAATTCCATCAAAAAAATTTTTATTTTTGCTTGTTTGTTTTGAATGTTTGGAATTTCAAAAATTTCATAATTTGTTTTCAAATAATTTTTATTTAGAAAATCAAATGTTTTTAAACGAAAAAAACACAGAATTATTTTCTATTACTGTACAAAAAGGAATTCTACGTCTACACTAACCATACTTTCGAAACCATTTCTATTGTTTATTAGTTATTAATATAATTAGCCAGCCATTGTGCTGGCACTAACCGCATCCTTTATATGTTATTAAAACTTGCTTCTCCCTTTTGCAATCTGCAAAATGCAACATTTAACCCCATTCATACTGCAAAAAACAATGCTTGATCATGAAAGCAGCAGCATTCATGACACAATAGGCGTATTCATTTATTTGTTGGGTGCAGGGCACTCTTCAGAGAAAGAGCACATAGAGAACGTTCTGAGAAGAGTATATATCAGGGATGATATTTCCAATTTTCGGTTTGGTACTTAGCGGATTTTAAAAACTACTAAAAGTACTGAATTAAGAAATATAATAAAAATTTGCAAGAAGTTTTAGAAGCTTAGAAAGTTTTTCAAACGTGAAGTTTGTAATGCCTGGTTACAATAAAAATTAATGATTTCATATATTTTAGTAGCTTACTAGGCGTAAACACTAGTACAGCAGTAGCATAGTTGAAGGACGGTTGAAACACATTTAAAACTTTTTATCCATTTAGACTTACTTTTGCAACTGTCGCAACTTTTTTGACAGTTCACGAGACAGAAGCTAGGACAGTAATAACATCAACTATATTGAAGAATAGAAAAGATATAAATTTCAAAGAATTAGTTGGTAATGTACAGGGCTCGGATTTTGATGATCTAAGAAACTGCAACAAATGACCTAAAAACTGCAGAATATGATTTAAAAACTGACAAAAAAATTACCTAAAAAACGCAAACAATTGCAACAAAAATAAACAAAAATTTAGCCTTAAAAAAAAAACATTACTAAATTAAAATTGATTTTATACTAGCATATCCTGAGTTTTTTTCTAACACTTGTTTCATTTTTCTACATACAATTTTTCGTCAGTTTCACCACGTGCAGAACTTTTTTTCATTAAAGTCAATAAACAAAGCTACTCCTTTGTCGGGAGGTAATGCTTTTGATTAAAGGGACTCTAGTGTTAAAGGAATATGTTTAAAAATTTGCATTTTGACATTTTTTAGTACGAAAAATAAACAAAAAACTTATTTAAAAAATTCCACAAAAACTACATAAAAACCTGAAAAATGCTCTAAAAATTAGAAACGTCCAAAAATGACAACAAAATAACTTAAAAATCTCTAAAAATGACCTGAAAACTAAAAACGATTAAAAAATTACGAAAAAATGTCCTTAAAACTTTTCATATTTGGAATTTAGGAAACAGAGATGGACATTTTAAATAAGCAGGAAATGTCTTAGAAGCAGCAGAAAAAAGATTTCATGTCATCGAAATCCTAGCCCTGGTAATGTAAAATATTTTAGCTTTAAAAAAATGTATTCAATATATTAAAAAAGTCAACAAATTTCCACTTGTACTAACTGTTTTGTGAATTGTCTTGCCAACTGTCTTTATAGACTTAATTTTGAGCATATTTTGAGCATTTCCACAGAATATTATACAAGAAAAAAAAAATTAATTTTTGTAAATTTGATGATCAAATCGTCTGCTGATGATCAAATCGTATTTGGAATTAAGGAAACAGAGATGGACGTTTAAAATAAGAAGGAAATGTCTTAGAAGCAGCAGAAAAAAGATGGCATGTCATCGAAGTCCTAGCCCTGGTAACGTAAAATATTTTAGCTTTAAGAAAATGTATTTAATATATTAAAAAGTCAAAAAATTTCAACTTTTATTAACTGTTTTTTGAATTGTCTTGCCAACTGTCTTTACAGACTTAATTTTGAGCAATTTTTGACAGTCAATACGTATATGGGCATTTCCACAGAATATTATACAAGAAAAAAAATTTAATTTTTATAAATTTGATGATCAAATCCGTCTGCTGAATCATGATGATCAAATCGTCTGCACTGATTCACAAACGAAGTTTTTCTTTTTCGTAAATGTTTAGTAAATGTTTCGTAAATTTTTTGGTCTTAGTCCCATGTTATGCTGGCGGTCATGGGCTCGTCAGAGTCATGCATTGTTATTGTTTCAATGTAAATTACAAATCTGAAAGCAAGAGCGAGAGCGAGATAGTAAATTTTGACCACCACGGTCACCAAATGATTTGACAAAAATATGTAATCATGGGATCAAAACAGTGTTGCGTTGCGGAATTATTCACAACATTTGAGTTTAAGCATGAAAATAGTACACTTTTAGTACAATATGTATAAAAGCAGTAAGAAAACCTGCTTAATAGCAACACTCATCGGTTGAAAAAGTACTAAAAGTAGCAAAAAGTGTAGTGGTGTTCAGGAATCATATGATCACCAGCATAACATTCTTTCGTCACAGAGCTCATCAGACAAAAAAGAGTGTAATAAGGGCCTTAGTAAAAATTGAAGGCATTGGCAAAAGAGAATGGATGAAATGGTTGAGGCAAGGAGAAAAAAATATATTAAATTTCTTTTTTACTTGCTAAATTACATAATTTCTTAATTACCTAATTAGTTAATTACCCAATTGAATTACAATGAAAATTTAAGAGCAGGTTCTCATCTCGAGCTATGAAAATACGGATATAAAAATACTTTTTCACAGAAGAAGTAAATGAACACCTTGAGTTTTTTTGCCAGTTATTAATTGCTTCTTAAAGTATAGAAAAATGTTTTTTAGTGCTTAAATGCATAATGTAAAGTGTCAATACGCCGTCAAACGTCACGTTGAAAAAAGGTACCCAAACGGTCTCCATACCACAGCACGTTCGTGTTATCTGATATAAAAAAAACCAAAAAAATTTCTTTAGGTTGAACCTATAATATCAATAAATAATTGAAAATAACAAAAATGGCGGACATTTAAATTTTAAGTTGAGTTTTTTCGCATTTTGCGATCTTCAAATTTATCTAAAAAAAAACGCCCAATATTATCTAAATTTAGGTTTTGGATCCAATAAACTTTAACTATTTTAAAAAAAAATCCAAGTCAATCCATAGAGTAGCTCTTGAGATATCATGGAGACCAGTTTGTAAAACATAATTTTTTAGAAAACGCGTTTTAAGATTTGGTTAATAATTGTTTCGAGTGCATTAATGAAAATATGGGCTCGTTTCGTATGCGATAACTTTTTTTATGCACTATTTATCGGCCAAACCGCTATGGGAACCGCTTATATGCTGCACATCATAAGCTATCGAAAAATAAAAAACAAAAATTGAGTTTTTTGGTCGAGCTACATGAGAACCTGCCCTTAAACGTAACGCCAGTAACGTCACGCCAGATCAAAAAGCCTAATAAAAAATCTAAGAAGATTTTTAAATCTGACCACTTGGATAATTTATATTTTTTCAAATCCTTCTTAGAAAAGTTGCATACACTAACAGCCCTATTCTGGCAGTTTAACTAAGCTCACCACATTAACAAAATAGTTAATATTAACAATTTGTTAAGGTTTCGTATTCTGCTGCAAATTTAAAAGCTCTTTTCCTTACAATTTTGTTAATAACAGAAAGAGTCTTAACAACGAATGAAATGTGTGTGCTTAGATAGAAAATTGATGTGAAAATAATAAAAAAATACAAATTATAATATAATATTGAGTTTAAATACATTAAACTGAAAAATGGAAGAATTTTTTACTCATTTTAAGTGTTGATAATGAAATCTTTCAGTAGCCGTGGAAAATTTCTCAGTAGCAAAGTCACAAGCTGCACTCGCAGCATCTGTTTATATAGCGTTTCACTTCTTTCAATAGGCATATCGATTTTCACCATGCATGGTGAACTTTAAAAGCTTTTTAAGCTTTTATGTTGTTAATGATTTTTAAGAATACCAACATTTACATAACATAACAATCAGCTTAACAAGAGCTCCTTAACTATTTCTTGTTAAGCTAACAACCAGAATAGGGCTGTAAGTCTTGCCCTTGTCTGGCAATTTTTTTTTTTACAAATTATTAGAAATTTCCATATGTAATGTTGACTGTTTTAAAAGTAATGCGTAGTGTAAGCTATGTGTAAGATAAAACAAGTAAAAATTTTTTTTACAATATTTGTAAAAAGTACTGAAATCATCGCGAGGGTTCTGCAGTACTTTTTAAAAGCGAAAAGTACTGAATTCAGTACTTTAGCACTGAACTCATGTATGCTCATAGAACTCTAATATAATAAAATACCAAAACAGAACACCAATTATTTAAACTCAGTATTGTTTTTCGGCCGTTTTTAAACACAAAAAAAGGACAAAGTTATAATCACAGTGAATCAAAAAAGTTTAGGCACAGGCAATGTTTCTGAAAAATTTTTTACTTAAATATCTAATAATAAATACTTTAACCATTTTTTTGATTTAGTTAGTTTGGATTTATTTTCAGTTTTATTATATTACATAAAAAATGTACCGTTATTTCATATGCAGCTTGAAATATAAGCGGAAGAAGAATAATTCCAAATCAAAATGTTTTGGCTCATGCTGTGCGTGTACCATGTTTTTTCAAACACAACGGTAATCTTTTAAACAAAATTATTGCGTAGTAAACCAAATATCAATTGATAAAGTTAGTGTTGATCCTTATTTCGAGATAGAACTGGCAAAATAGGCAGTCGTACAGAAATTTCGGTAGACGTTCAAAAAGTTATAATAAATCTTTACGTGCAGCAAAAAATCTTATCGCGAAATTAATGATGCAGAGGTCATGTACTAGTGTGCGTAACACTATATAGCATTACATAAATACGGGAAAATTAGATCGTAAAAGCGGATCTGGACGAAAAAAAAGAATTAACACCACGCCAGGCGCGAACTGTAGTAGCTGCAGTGGCTGAAAACTCAAAGATTTAAGCTGTGAAATTATGTCATGAAATGCAGCAAAGTTTTGACAAAAACTTCGATTCCCATATAATACGGAATACGCTACACAGAACTGGTTCATGGAAGAGTTCCTCGGCGCAAACTGTTCATTTTGGCTGTTAATTAGAAAAAGAGGCTCGAGTTTGTAAAACTCCATGAAAATAAATCGGAATCATTCTGGAAGAGCCTGATATTTAATGATAAATCGAAGTTCAACATTTTTGGTTTAGATGGGGTACAAACAATTTGGCAAAAAACCAAACAAAGAGCTCCAAGAAAATATGGGCATTAAAATAGTGAAACTCGGTGGCGGTAATGTCGTGGTATGGGGGTGTGTGACGGCATTTGGAGTCGGATATCGCGTTTTTATCGATGAGAATATAAATAAGTATACTTATATAAATATTTTAAAAGAAAATTTGTTTCCCAGTGCTGAAAAGTTGGGCTTGAATGGGAAATCGTTCTTGTTCCAACTAGATAACGACCTGAAACATGCGTCGTACACTGTAGCCAAATGTAGCTTTTATTTTTTCATGTAGCCAAATGAAAAAATATCGAAGAGCTTCCAAACATTACACAGTCTAACGCCATAATTGATCCTGTTACAATCAACGAAGTAAGGCATAAAATTCGCAGCTTCAAACCGAAAAAAGCCCCGGGTTTTGACTTGATTACATCTGAAGTCCTAGGTCAACTGCCAAACAAATCACTGAGGCAACTCACCAAAATACTCAATGCATGCATAAAGTTAAAATATGTACCATACTATTGGAAAGTGGCTGAGGTTATAATGATAGGTAAACCTGGAAAAAATCCACATGAGTTCTCAGCCTACAGATCCATATCTCTTTTGCCTATTATGTCGAAACTGTTCGAGAAAGTCCTGCTTGAAAGACTTAAGCCAATCATTGACCGCAACAGCTTAGTACCAGATCACCAGTTTGGCTTTCGAAATAAACACTTCACCATTGATCAAGTCCATAGAATTACAGATATAATAGAAAAATCACTAGAAGACAAAACCGTGTGTTCTGCAGTGTTCTTGGATGTTGCCCAAGCCTTTGATAAGGTTTGGCATGAAGGGCTTTTATATAAATTGAAAAATGTTTTTCCATCACAATACACAGCTATACTAGAATCGTATCTCACACACCGATTTTTTCGAATAAAACAAGAGAACTCTTATTCAGAGCTAGTGCCAATCAACGCTGGCGTTCCACAACGAAGTATCCTGGGCCCAGTCTTGTATACCTTATTCACAAGTGACATACCAACCTCAACAGCAAGCTCCATTGCAACATTTGCCGATGACACCGCGATCCTCGCAGTTGGAAAGAACGAAGAAGATTCAGTACGAAAACTTCAGCACTCTCTTGATTTAATCGCAAAGTGGACAATCAAGTAGAGAATAAAACTAAACCACAGTAAATGAGTTCATGTAGATTTCACCAACAAATAAAATCGTGCAATTGCCAGTGATCGTTTTTGGTTCACAAATTCCATACTCAAACACAGCGAAATACCTTGGTATGACCTTGGATGCCAAGCTGCGATGGAATGAGCACGTCAAAATGAAAAAACAAGAGCTTAATATAAAATACAATAAACTAAACTGGCTAATTGGAAAATATTCACCATTATCCGTATACAACAAAATGCTAATTTATAACACTGTCTTGAAACCAGTATGGAGCTATGGCATTCCCCTGTGGGGCTATGCCAGTAAAACAACCATAGACATCATTGAAAGATTCCAAAACAAGGTGCTACGATGCGCCTTGGTACTCGAGGAACAGCGACATCCTCCGAGATCTACGTATGGACACTGTTGCACAAACTACAGCCAAGTTCGCAAGGGCCCACAATACCAGACTTTGGCAGCACGTCAACGATGAAGCAGCCATGCTTGCAGTCAACTGGTCCAACTCAAAGACTTAAGCGTATCAAGCCAATCGATATTCTTGGCAACGACCTAGGCTAGGAAATATTTCATTATTCCTTTTTTCATTTAAATTAATGTTATGTCGTTAAAAAATCCTTAAATCAAATTTAAATTGCTCGTTAGTATTTTTTTACTAGTTGCGGTATAAGGAAATGTTAATCTATAAATATATTTTATAACGTTTCAATAAAAAAAAAATATAAAAAAAAAATGTAGCCAAATATCTGTCTAGCAGTTCCAAATTGTCCGAATTTAAAAAAAAAATATTTTTTTTTTATTAAATCCTCCAAATTTGCTATATATTTGTCTAGCTTTTATATACCAAAAAGAGTTAAAAGAGAAAATAATTTTATGAAGATTTCGTAAATAGATTAAGTTGTATTTTTATTTAATTTATATAACTGCAATATTAAAATATATAAAAAAGTTACTAATTATTTTTATGGAGTACTAAAATTTTATTTGTGCTAAAGTTTAGACATCAATATTTTTTTAGCTAGGACTTCCTAACGTTTCTAATTTATACAATTGTCGAGAATGGAGTTTGTATTTTATAAAAATGTAAAAATTAGAACCAACTTCAACCAAGTTGCGAAGTTATGAACGTTTTCGTGTAGGCTGAACATAAATTTTACAGTGCTCTCGCACTGTTAAAACAAAGCAATCAGCTGGTTGCTGCACTTGTTTAAAAGTTTCTAATTCTTCTTTGTTATCATTTTCTTCATTATTATTGCCACTAAAAATTAGTTTGTTTACCTTGATATTGGTTTTATGTGAAGTGATTATTTTTACTAAACCATAATATTTTATTTCAATATGAAGAAATATAGTAAGGGTTCTCATCTAAGCATGTAACTGACCCGTAAACATTGTAATACTTGTGAACTTACATGGGCGTAAACTATCTGTCAAAATTTGTATGGGCGTGAGCTTACATCATTTTCGAGCCTATTTTGAAGTGTAAACTAGCATGTAAATCTACGTGTGTGAATGAGGGTTGCCTTTGGCGATAAACATTACATATTTTAAGTAGTTGAAGTAAATATGAACATGTTTTATTTATATTTCTATGTTAATGAAGGTTTTGAAAAGGTTTAAAATTTAAAAAAGTCTTAATGTTGTCGCAGCCGCAGCCGCCATTTTGTCAACATTTACGCTATTTACACTTAATCGCTCATCAAAAGATTAAATGCTATACATTTTTACATGCTTAGATGAGAAGCCTTAGTATTTCATACCGAATTCTCAGTGAGGAATTAATTAAAAATATACTAGATGCAACGAAGTTAAGGGACTTTTTACCAACACTCGATTGGGATTTAACCAGGGGTTGAAAATAAACTGTACGAAAAAACAAACTCTTCATCTCCTAAATCTGCGAAAGCAAACAGTTTCACTATCTGCTTAGGTTTGGATCTTTGCTACAAACAGAAATGCGTACCAAAGCGAACAGAAAATTAAGAGAGAAAGAAAACTATTGTTTTGTGTTTTAAGAAAACAACAAGTATTTCGTTTTTTAGATTTTGTTGTCACGATCACAACCACAACAAGTAACAAATGTTGTGTTCGTTTTGCTACAGAAATTCAAAAAGAATTTCGTCATGTTTTAAGCAGCATTTTTTTTTTGGAAGCTAAGATTTTTTAAGTCTCGTTCTGTTGATTTGCTTGCATGAAAATTTCAATAACCGATAGATTTATACGACATGGTTTTAGTGACATGATTGTTTGTATGCGGACACCCAGAAGGGTGGCAGGTAGAATGTAGGTGTTTTCAGAAGAATTTTTGAGGGGGAAAAAGTAATATGACCAGCTCATACATTTCACGCTCCTAGTTATCGAATTTTTGATATCTTTCTTATACTTTTAAACGAGCAATATTTGTTTGTTTGTTTATTTGTTTATATGTTTGTTTGTAAACGGCCCAAACGATTTTGATGAAACTTTCAGTATAGGGATGTACAGGGGCGAAAAAGCGATCTACCTTGGTCTCGTTTCTGAGAAAATTCGTTTAGCAGCGCACGTAGGGGTATATGACCGATTTAGGCAGCCAAAATTAATTTATTCGGTAAAAATTTTCTATTCAAGTCTGTTATTTGATTTTAACCCTGCACAACCATTGGGACATATGCAACACTATTCAACATTGCAAACAAATTTGTTAAGCAGTGCACATTGGGGTATTTGACCGATTTAGGTAGCCAAAATTAATTTATACGGTTAATAGTTTCAATTCTAGTCTACTTTTCGATTTTAACCCTGTACGACCATTGGGACATGTCAAAGAAAATGTTCCCTTAGGCGGGAGACAGCTAAAAATTAAATTTTTTTACAATAACGCTAAGAAATGAAGCAGAACATTGATTTTGTGCTGTTAACATACATAATCTCTTAAGCGAATAGGCAGCTAAGCGATTTAAACTGCATATATGTACATTTATTAGACGATGTGTTTGTTTGAAAACCAATGTTCGAAGTGAGAAAATAACAAACATACATTAAAATTCTGCTAATAAACTACTATTAATTAATAGTAAGAAATCTATACTTTGCAGTGTTTAGCCATAATCAGTCTCATAGCGTAAAAACTGTGGCTTTTACGATAAAACTGTTAATGGTATTTTTGAAGATAACTATCTGATTTACAATTTTGTTGCATGCATATTTTACCTCTGACATAAAGGAACGGAGATATTGGATATTGAATGATATTGAATGACCGACTTCGGTGAACTTTGAGCAGAAATATCTTTAAGTGCGTACATGGTATCAAAGGGAAGTAATTATGTAGTGAGAGGTTTTCATACACAAAAACCCTCGGGCAAAGTCAAAAGTTTCGTCACAGAAAAATACCAAGGATGCAGAAGAATTGGTTTTGACGAGTAGTTTTCAAAAAAATATTAAGCCGGTGAGGTCAAAAATTCGTTCCACTCTAATGCACTTATTAAAATCATACTTTTTTATTCAAATAAAATAAGTTGAACAATTTTGTCTTTATTCGTTTTCAATAAAGAACTAGGTACGTGACGGATGTCATTTTGCGGATGCGGATCTGTAAAGAGCCTTCTTTGAGGATGCGGATGCGGACAATTGAATCTAAGAACCGCGGGTGGCGTATGCGGATGCTCTCAGTTAAATTATAAATATTGATTTTTACATCATTCAAAAACAAATTCTAAATGTTTGATAGTTTAAATCATACTTTAGTAAATATTTTTTTATTATTGCTAATATTTATTTTTTTATGTAAACCTTTTTAAGGAATAAAATAACAAACTCATTAATTACAAAAAAAAGTATAAATATTAAATTTAAAGGACTTTTATAGTTATTTAGCTCAACTAGACAAACTTAAAGCAGAACTTTAATTATTAAAATTATTTTAAAAATTATGTTAATACAGTACCTCAGAAGTTAGAAGCTATTTTTAAGTCTGGATTTTCTAATTTCTGAAATCTTATCATTTCAGAGTTCAAATTTGTAAAGTTGAATTTATAGTAATATTTCTCAAGCAATAATTTAAAGATATAGTTACTGGATAAAAATAACACACTTATAATGTGTAGAAAATTATACACATTTTTATGTAAATGGCCTTATTTTGTAAAACGTCCTTTTGTCTGGTAAATTTCGTTTTCATATGAAGCAAAATAAAATCTTTTTCTCTCACTGAAATTTTCTTATGAAAATTATTGCCACACAAAAGACTCCAAGTGAATTGATTGCGTACATTTAGCATAATAAGTAGTGTTCGACCGATACCGTAATTTTGGCCGAAACCGAATATTCGGCCTAGCCGAAACAAGAACCGAAACTGGTTATTTATAATTTAAGTTTTCTCAAATAATTTTTTTTAAAAAAAAAGGAACTCTCATACACAAAAGAAAAAAAATTTAATACAAAATAAAGTATTTCTTGAATATTGCAGTTTATAATAAATAATTGAATGAGACTATTTTTTAATTTATTTTTTATTAGTAAAGTATTGCCTACTTTATATCTTCCGTACACACTCAAAATAGTATGCACCTACAATGTACATTTTTATAGAACTACAAAGCAGTCTTTTTGTTTTTTTAAAGGTTTAGTATTATAAAAATGGAAATATTTTGTTTTCTTTTCCTTTATTCCACACACACAAAATTCGTTCGTAAGTTTAATTAATAATTTTGGCTTCAGTACCTATAAAACTTTAATATTAATTACAATAGGTATGATAAAATCGAAAATGATAATATCGAACGAATTAAATTAACCAAAATATTTTGCGTTGACACGATAAATCAAATAATAGACTAATTCATAATTTTTGATTAGTACAATGCGTTGTAAATATTTTTATTAAACCAATCATATGTATTTGAATTAAATAACTGATGCATGAAATTTTTACCAAAAATACCTCAATATGGCCTCAATATAGCAGAATAGCCAAAACAAACAAAAAGGGCCGAAACTGGCCGTAACCGAAACCGGAACCGAATATTCTACACTATAATAAGGTCACAAGCTTCATTTTAAATTTTTCGTAGAAAACGCTGCACTGTTAAATATAAATTGCACAAACAATTACCTCGGAAATTAAAGTACAATCTTCTAATTTCAGAAGCTTTAATGTTTTCAAAATTCAACTTCTAATTTCTAGATGATTATAATTTTATTAGCTTCTTATTTCTGAGCGTTTACTGTATTTAATTTTTTATAAAGGGTAAATTGTATTTTATATAAAGTAAAGTATATACTTGATGGCTTCTTAGTTTTTTAACTTTTTCTTTTTTTGTTGATAATAAAATACAGATCTTATATGCGGATGTGGAGGCGGATTTAAAAAAATTAATAAAGCAAAAAGTGCATATTATTCAGAAATATAATAATAATTTCATTTTTAAACACTCCTTACTCGCAAAAAATTAGGATAGAAACTAAAAATGTCATTTCTAATATCTAGACCATTCCTTAAATTTGAAATAACCTATCTTCCCCGCTCTGCACTGTCCAATCGCCGAGACATTGTATTTTTCACGAACAAAACGTTACCTCATATACATATGCACAAAAGCACAACGCATCTATATAAAACAACAAATTCAATAAAAGCAACAAAACAAAGAAAAATTCCAACGCAATAACTTTTTCAACACAAAAAAAAAGTCCCATCATAAATGAAACGAACAAACATTGCAGACCTCTCTTCGTATTTTGGTGCTTCCATCAACCTACAAGAGATCGCTAAAGATACTTTACTTTGATTGTTTTTGTGCCCGCGATTCAAAAGCATAACACCGAGAGGAAGTTTTTTCTATTCGAAAAAAGAAACATTTCATTTTGCTTTTCTCTCTCATCTCTGCTTGCTTCGGTTTGTGCTACTTTTTGAATCGGAGAGAGAAAACTAAATAAACCAAAATACTTGTTGTGATCTTAAGAAGAAACAAACAGAACAGAAAAATACTTTTCTTTAGAGTTTGTTTGCGAGCCCTGGATTTAACACCATTGGATCTCAGTTCAATAATTGAAGAAATTATTAAAAAATTTGTAGGCCACTTGCGCAAAAGGTGGCAAGAGAGCCACTATATTTTACAAAAGTTTCAAACGAAAAATGAAAATTGGCTAAATGGTACATTTTATTAATTCTATATATTTAAAAATTAGATTGTTTTTTGTTCGTGTGTGACTGGTTTTCTCGAAAATACGTGCATCGTTTTTTATGAAACTTTGTGTGGTGTTCAGATTTTATGTACAGATGTTTGTTTATATTGTTATAAATTATTATAAATAAGATGGAATGTTTCCCATATTTAGAGAAACTTTTTTGTGCGTGTTTTTTGTTGATGCACTCATTTATGAAGGGTTTTGTTATTCTATTGAATAATTGTACGAATTAGTTAATGAAATATGTAATGTATTCTGTTTATTGTGCTGTCATAGATTGTCCTTGTAATATCTCAGAGCGAATATTGATTCAAAAAATATTTTCTAAATAAAATTTCTTCAGGTACTTTCACAGGTGATTAATCTGAAAAAAGCAAACAAGGTATTCTTTCAAATTAAAAATGAAAATAAAAAAAATTGTCTATTGAAGAGTAAAAATTATTTTAAATTACAATACCGCAATGTTCATTTTTAATTTGAATTTTAATATTATTTATGGGAGCTTTCACTGTATAAGGATAGGTTAAGAATTAGGATAAGCTAGGTTAATTAAAATTACTTAGAAATGTTTGCCGCTCCTTAGTTTTTAAGTTAGTAGTAATTTTGTACATTATTATATTATATAATAAGAGTACATTATGTAATAAGATCTTAGTTTAGTTTTAATGTATTATATTAAATAAAAAGAGAATATTTTAGTTTGTAAGCTCTTATATTATAATAAGTCAAGTAGTTCGAAAGTGTATTATATTAAATATTAAGCTAAATACTAATTTGATTTGAAGTTTTAATTTTAGTAGTGCAAAGATAAGGTTTTCAGCGCAAATAGAATTAGTAAGTATGTACCTCCCAATATTTTAATTAAATTACTTAAAATATTTTGTTTCATTGCATTAATTATTTTAAAATAGTTTTACATAATCTGATAAAACACGCGACACATTAAATTAAAATAAATAAATTAATTTATAATACATTCCTGCAAACACTTCAAATAAATTGTTACTCTTCTGTGTTGCTCAAATCTTACTTTTCTGCATTGCTCAAATCTAATTCAGAATATTTTTTAAGAAAATTACAATTATTTTAGCATAATTTAGTAATAATTTCCCGATAATTTGAAGTATCGCATGTTTTAGCAGATTAAAAAACAAAATCGCAAAAATCCCAATTATAAAAAATTTGTATGAAATGTTGTGGAAATATTTTCTTCAACTGTTTCTTGAAGTACAGGTACAAAAAAGTGTGCAATATATTGGAAACTTTGAATTTTTTTAAAAATAAAAAATGAAATATTAATAAATAAATGAATTTGAATTAAAGTGTCTTAGAATTGCAATTTAATATTTTCTGAAATTGTAATTTAAATTTTATAGTTGAGTAGTATTTGATAAATAAATATAATTAAAAAATACAATAATATGTTCGATATTGGTAAATTGAAAGAAAACCATTTTGGTTTGTTTCACCAACATTTCTTTCAATGTACCAGGTTCAATTCCAGCTAAGACGGAAAGTTTTTCAATTGAATTAATTTTTCTGTTCGGTCGTCACCTCTCTGCAGACAATGGCAAACCTCAGAGAGTAAAAATTGCCATGTAAAGCTTCTTGAGAACATAAGCCGTTCGGAGTCGGCATTAAACTCGTAGGTCCAGTTCTCGGTCATTTGTGATCAAACATTTAATAACACGCACAACACAATTGATCAATAGAAGCTAGGTCAAAGTCCTTCCAAGGGCTGAAATGGCCAGTTTATTTTTTTTTTAATATAATTGCAATTGCATGAAAAACTTCCTTGCTAGAAATGTAGAAAAAAATGTAAATACAATCCAGCCAAAAAAAGTTGAGAATCAAAACATTAGAATATCGACAAATCGGTAAATTCAAGGAAATCTTTTTCTGCTTCATTTCATTGATAATTCCTTAATTATACCAAATGATCGATATTCTAGTAGAAAGAAAAAGGTAAAAAGAAAAAAACTTGTTGCCGCTTGCTTTTGCACAGAAATCTTTCCTTTAGAAATGTAGGACAAAAAAATGTAAACAAAGCTCAGCCAAAACAAAGCTGACAATTTTTTGCAATTTCCTAATTTCAATAATATATTCAAAACGATCGCAATTCCAATAGGAAGAAAAAGGCCAAAGCATTCTAAAAAGAACAAACGTATTCCCAGCTCGCTTGCGCACACATAATTTTAAAAATACCTCTGCCCGAAACAGTCAGCAAGAACGTCGGCAGAACAACATTAGCAACGCGCCGGCAGAACCCAATCTTTGTAGTTTTGAAATAATACTCAAGAGCGAACTTTGAGTTTCTGGCCCTCTTGATATATACTCTCTTTGGATAATCTTTCTCTTAGTTATAGCTGATGATAAATAAACGCTAGAAAAACTTACTCAAATGTGATAAGATTTCAATACAATTGGGCTAAGTTTCTTCAATTTAGCTAAATAGTTCGTCTGGGATAATTTTCCTAAACTATTTTACACTTCTGGTGTCAATTTAATTTAAAAAAATATATACTTCATTTTTAGAAAATCGGCTATGGTGCTTAATGAAGCTTGATTTTCTAACGATTGGGTGCTATTCTTCTACATTTTCTCGAAATTTTTTCTAAGTGGCAAGTTGGAGGTCGTGAGTGTTTAGCCACGCTTGTGTTCTAAGCATGATCTGATTGAGTTTTCTTTGTGCTTTGGTATTGTCTCATGCGGTGGTAACAGCAGCGATATCTTCTGCGTACCCGAAAAGATATGTGTCACATGGCATATCGTTACGGAGGACATCGTCGTAGCTTATGTTCCACAGATCTGGGCCGAGAATTGAGCCTTGTTCAGCCCCTGAAGTTATCTGTTTTTGTAAGGGACAGCTACGGGTTTTATAAGTGAGTTTGCATTTGTGAGAATACATGTTAAAAGACTTTCTTTAGAAAAACATTTTTTTTTGTTTTATTTTTATACAAAAACCACGGAAAACTGCAAGCATTTTAAACATTAACTTAAAATCAAATTTGACTCTGACCATCTACTGACCTAACTCCACTTTCTTTCGTGTGCTGGTTCGACATGTTATCCGCTATCAATCACAGTTCTTAACAAAGTTTTGCTTACTTCGCATCATTACAAATGCAAGCAAGAATATAGGGAAAGACTATAGGCCCAAACATAATAGGCTTGAGCTGGCTACAGCTAATGTCAAATTTTATACGAATACATAGAAATGATGCGCACAACCTATAATTGCTCAAGGCAGCTTTTTCGTCAAGTTTCGTTAACTTGATCTGGCTGCAGCCAAAGCGATTCAAATTGAATGTTCCGTTTTCAGGAATCAGCTGTTTTTTCTTTCAAACGAATTTAAATGAAATTAACATTAACTTATTTTCGCGATTCATTCCTGTGATCACAGATTCAACTGAACAAACCAAACAAAACAAAACGAATTGATATACGAATTGGCGAATTTTTTCAATGACTTAAGGACGAGCTCGCTCAAGTCACTTTGGTCAAATTGAGTATTTGGCAGAACTTGAGCTAGCTTTTCGTTGATTTTTGACAGAAGCTGCAGCCAGCTCTAGCCTATTATGTTTGAGCCTTAAGAATTTTTCCATTTATATGTTTTCATCATAGCTGTTAGACTGCGATTACGATTAGTTATCAATTAGATTATATTTTAAAAAGATTTATAATAATTGTATAATCCTTGAGGGAGTAGTTTATGATTAGTAATTGATTACTATTACAAATAATCAAATTATAATCACGATTACTTGAAATTACGAAAATGATAAAAAAAAAAAGTTAAAAAAAAGAATCAGACTGTTTTACAAGGTTATTTTTTATTCTTTTGATTAATTTAAGAATTTAAGCCTCAAGTACGGAATGATTTGAGAAATTTTATTTGTAAATTTTAAAATTATTTTAGCTCACTAAAACTTTTAAGACTTTTGATCTTGCAGATAATGCAAATGACACAACTGGTTCTCCACAGGACACCGTTAAACCCGATCAGCGATCCCAACTGACACAGCAAGTCTTTTCCTACTTTGCTGTAGGTGCAAACAATTCAAGTGCTGAAATGATTTGGCAAAAGTATGGCTTAATGAAGGAACCTCAGCGCCAGTTTAAAGACTATTTTCTTTTGCTGGCATAGTATAGAGTCCAAGACGGCAATCATTGTCTAATTTTTCTTATTAGAAAATTAAAAAATAATTCTTATAAAGGCAAATTGTAATTAGGAGTAAAAAAGGTTTTATTCTTGTTTAGTTTATGTTGTAAAATTCACCATGAAAAATTTTTTAATAGAAGTCGGATTATTTTTTGAAGCGAAGCTTTTACCGTCTCATTTTGTGTTTTGCTTGAGTGAAATCTCAAAAAGGACACTTTTTTCAACACCTTTTCTTAGAATTGTGTTGCGTTTTGCTTACGTCTGTTACACTTAGAGAATATAAAATTAAAATATTTCTTTGTATGCCATGAGAATCGAATTCGTAACCTTTCGATTGATAGTCCTATACACTACCAACTGATCGAGTATTGATCGAGTATTCTTTGTTGCGTTGGTTGGTTTATTCAATATTAAGTATTAACTGAAGATGTGTTGCACCAGATAATAATCTTAATACATGAAAGACAAGCATACTGCTCTGAACCTATATCGCTCAAACTGTCCTGAAAAATGTTCAGCCTGAAAGTATGCACATCTTAATACAAAAAAGGCATTGCCATTGATACAGTGCTTTTAAAAAATGTCCTCCAAAATATTAAGCCTGAAGTTATGCATATACTTACAGATTATTTTATGCTATACACGGGTAGGCTCCCTTGAACTGGGCGAAACTTATCACAAGGTACCAATTGTTTGAATGTTCACAGGCACTTAAATAATGCCTTTTGATAAATATAATTTACGAATGATAAGCAATCCAAATATTTGTACAATACGATTAAGGACAACTAGCTATTGATGCAGTATTTGCTAGATATATCGATGATATGTAATATACGTTTGCTATTTTAGATATCAAAACCATCAATTCCATTAATAAATTTCCATAAAATAATTAAAAATATTTACAAAAATAATTAAAAATTATGTATCATGTAATCAAATAAAATAAAATAATAATGTAATGTAATGTACTGGTGTGAATGAACGTGTATTTTGACGTAGAATTAAGTCTTACAGCGCGGTTTGTATGGGGGTCATTTTCACGAATTTTTTCAAAGCGATATTTGACACTTTGGGGTATACCTACAGCCTTTAATATTCATCGTACAAAGAAAAAAAAAATGCCAAAATATCAGTTTTAGTGGGAAAAAAACGAATATCTAATAAAATAGCAATATCTAAGAAGATGAAAAATTCATATATTCGTATTAGAAATGCTGCTTAGCTGCAGTAGCTGCTTATGCTATTTTTAAGTTGGTTTTTGTTGTGTTTGCTTGTTTGGTTCGTAACTACGTCGTTCGTTGTTGTGCTGCTTTTGCTGTTGTTGTTGTTGTTGGTTTTTATTAGTATGTATGTAAAACATACATATATAAATACACATCAGTTGCGTTAATTTTTTATTTGTTTCCCAGATAGCCAATCGGCTCGGTTGAAAACGGTGTGCACTTTTAAAAGCACTGAAGCGGACCGTTTCGATGTCAGCAAACTATGCATTAAGTGTTTCATACAAGCGTACTATTTAAAAAGTTGTATATTAATATTGATTTCACAAGAACAATTAATTGCTCTAACGAATTTTTTTCAAAAAAACAACAGCAACAACATTTTCAATATGAAAAGAAAAAAAAAACATCACTTGCTGATTAATTAGTTAGCTGATTGATTAACTAGTTAGAGCAATTAATTGTTCTAACCTGACTTAAAGCTCAATAAACGATTTTAAACTATCAAACAACTAGAATTTGTATTCAAAATCAAGAACGATTTAAACTATCAAACATTTAAAATTTGTATTTTAATCATAGAAAATCTACACAATAAATAAAAAGGTCATATAGAAAACTTTAAGTTGTGTATTAATTTTATTTGTTGTTAAACAATTGTAACCTTTTCTTGAAATGGTTTTTATTAAGTTGCAACAATAAACTAAACAATGAACGGCAACGCAACTGCACTACCTTGATTTCAATGAAGGATTCAATGTATATTTTAGAGTTTTTTGGCGAACGGGTGAAAAAGAGAGGGAGAAAAGACAAGAACAATCGACGCATCAAGCGAATATGACATTAATTTCAATTCGATTCTTGATAAATATAAAATAGGACTTTACAATAATATAGAGAACGGTTTAAAGGTACAAAAACATGTCGTTTTCATACCAGCAAATCAGACGCTGCCGTTTTAAGTACCGTTTAGCTGGCACAGTAACATTCATAGCTTGTGGGGTTGTAATGCAACAGAGAATACAGATGCATGTAGCTAGAGAAACAGAGTGTATGCGGCTACAAAAAAATGAACTACTACTAGCCAAGGTTGCCAGTTAAAATTTAAAACAATTCCGACAAAAGTTACTTTTTTCACAATAACATAAATTAAATACAACAAAAATTACCATTGTAAAGATAAACAAAAAAGTTTCTTCCGCAATAAAAAAAAACTCACGATCATTAAAAATTACCACAAAAATACCACGCGTTTTAAAAATACCTCCACAAATTCCATATGCATTTAAAATTGCCACAAAAATCTCATTCGCATAAAAAATACCACAATAAGTCCCATATGCACAAACAATTTAAAAAAAATTTTTTTATTATTGCGGGCTTAAGGTCCAAAATTTTTGTACATTAAAACTCCAAGTTTTAATTATAAAATTTATTGTCAATATTTCGACTGCCGTCGGCAATCATCATCAGGACAACTGAAAACATTTTAAATTTATATTAACAATACATTAACTTATTTTACATTTCACTCACATATTACAAATTAAAACATTTAGAAATTAAAAAATTTTTCATTAAACACAAACTTTTTACAAATTTTACAAAAACTTCGAGACAATTTGACAACAATTATATTAACATCCACTTGTTTCGAGTAACTTAGCTTATTAATAATTTTTATTTGTTATAAATTTTCTATATATGTGTGCGCAGTTGTCGGTGTCTGTTTTGAAATTTATTCTCTTCTCTTTTGGTAGGCTGATAATGTGAAGCATTTCTAGTGTGTACCGTTTACGGTAGTTGTTCTCTTGTTCTAAAATTTTAACACTGTCAAAGTCAGGTGTATGTCTATGTTTCGCACAGTGGGCTGCAAGTGCTGTTTTTTGTTCCAACGGTCTACGTATTTTATGGTCTGATCTGTGTGCAGAAATTCTTGTCCGTAATTTGTTTTTTGTAGTCCCAACATATGCCTGGTTACATACGTTGGACCCGTCACCGTTACATGCAATTTTATAAATAACATTAGATTTATCGAGTTTGTCAATTTTTGTTTTAGTGTTGCTGTATAGTTGTTTTACTGTATTATTCGTTTTTAATGCTATCTGTATTTTTTCTTTGTTGTACGTGTTTGAATTCTTGAATCTCTCAGAAAGACCGGGAATGTACGTCATTGATTTGAATATTTTGTCGCTTGTTTTTTCTTGTTCTTCTTTATTTTGTATGTTGTTATATTTTCGAATTAAGTCCTCTGTGGTCTTTTTTGGAAATTCATTTTTGCGTAGTATTGTCCTTATTCTGTTTATATTTTCTCTATGGAACTCTTTGTCACTGATGTCAAGAACCGTCCTAATAAAATTTGTTGCAGTATTTATTATTACACGTTTTGGGTGTTTAGAGTAAAAGTTAATTAATCGTCCTGAGGCCATATGTTTCTGAAACCAGTCAGTTGTCAATTTGTTGTCTTTCCTTATTATAAGGGTGTCTAAATATGCCAATTTTCCATCATTTTCTACTTCTCTTGTAAATTTAATATTTTTATGAAAACTGTTTAGAGCGTCTAAAGTCTTTTGAATTTGGTCCATTTTTATAATCGCAAAGAGATCGTCAACATATTTTGTTATCAGTCTTGGTCTTATATCTAATTTTTCTAGTGTTTTGTCTAAAAGTTCTTCCATTAAAATATCAGCAATAACTGGAGATGCTGGAGATCCCATAGGCATACCCCTTAATTGTTTGTATATTTTTTCGTTGAGTTTAAAATAGTTGTTTTCAATAATACAAAATTTAACCATGTCCATAAATTTTTCTTTGTTAATATTCGTGTATTTACAAATTTCCGTCCATTTTTGTCCTATTATTTTTAAAGCAGTATCTATGGGAATGCTGGGAAACAGTGATATGACGTCAAATGAAATAATAGTTTCATCGTCATATATATGTGTGTTAGCGATTTTTTTCTTAAATTCTATTGAATTTCTTATATTATATTGTGAGTTATTTGTGATGTTTTTTAGAATTTTTGTCACGTATCTGCAAAGTCCATATGAAGGCGATCCGATGGATGAACAGATTGGCCGTAGAGGTGTGTCATCTTTGTGTATTTTCGGTAGTCCGTAGATCCTTGGTGCTGTTGCTGTGTTTGTGCATATGTTCCTTTTTTCTGTTGTTGTTATGTATTTGTTCTTGAAAAGAAATTCTCCGAATTCGTTGTTTTTTTGTTGCAGTGTTGTTGTTGGGTCCCTTTTTATAATTTTATATGTTCCAATGTCCCTTACCAAAAACCGCATCTTCCGTTCATATTCTTCCTTTTTCATTGCCACAGTCATATTGCCTTTGTCCGAGTTTAGAATTAGTAAATCTTCGTGCTCTTTAAGAAATTTTTTTGTCGCCTTCACTGTATCTAGTATTACATTATCTCTCGCGTTGATTTTAAGTGTGTTAATATGTCCATCTAATGCTGCTGTAAAATTGGCTCTCGCTGTTTCCTGCTCTTCTTTTTGTGTTATTGATTGTATTAAGTCTTCACCCTCCGCAATGTATTTATACAGTGGTAATTGTTGTTTTGTTGTTGGCAGTGCATGTTTCGGTCCAAGTGACAGTAGCCACTGTATGTTTGTTGGTATTATGTGTTCTGTTTTGTTTATAAACCAATCTGTGTGATGTTGAACATTTATTTGTTCCCTCTGTTTCTCTTTGAGTTGTATGTATTTGTGTAATTGTTTGTCTCTTCTGTTGTTAGCTAAGTTTTGGTTGAGTTTGTTTTCGCTCTTAAAAAACATTTCTGCGTGCTCTTTACTTATGTTGTCTTTCATATACTCTGTGATTGTTTTGATCTCTTCTTGGTTGTGCTTTAGTAATTTGTGTTTGTGTTGTATTAGTAGATTTAATATTTTTGTTTGAAAATTGGATATGTGTTTTGAAAGTATTTTTTCCGTGTTTGTTGATATTTTGTTGTTGTGTTCAAAAATGTAGTTTATTTTTCTGGTTATGTTTGTTAAAAAATTTGGCGTCAATCCTGTTTTCCTACATTTAGTTAGAAATGTTATTGAAGTTTTTAAATTAGTTTTGGTTCTGTTTTTGTTGGAATATTTGTGTATGAATTTGTTAATTTTATTGTCATATTTCGTTTTCAATTCTTTGTACAGCTTCATTTTCGTTGCTGTGTTGCGGCGTGCCCTCCGTTTCAAATTAAATGTTCGGAGGGCACGCCGCAACACAGCAACGAAAATGAAGCTGTACAAAGAATTGAAAACGAAATATGACAATAAAATTAACAAATTCATACACAAATATTCCAACAAAAACAGAACCAAAACTAATTTAAAAACTTCAATAACATTTCTAACTAAATGTAGGAAAACAGGATTGACGCCAAATTTTTTAACAAACATAACCAGAAAAATAAACTACATTTTTGAACACAACAACAAAATATCAACAAACACGGAAAAAATACTTTCAAAACACATATCCAATTTTCAAACAAAAATATTAAATCTACTAATACAACACAAACACAAATTACTAAAGCACAACCAAGAAGAGATCAAAACAATCACAGAGTATATGAAAGACAACATAAGTAAAGAGCACGCAGAAATGTTTTTTAAGAGCGAAAACAAACTCAACCAAAACTTAGCTAACAACAGAAGAGACAAACAATTACACAAATACATACAACTCAAAGAGAAACAGAGGGAACAAATAAATGTTCAACATCACACAGATTGGTTTATAAACAAAACAGAACACATAATACCAACAAACATACAGTGGCTACTGTCACTTGGACCGAAACATGCACTGCCAACAACAAAACAACAATTACCACTGTATAAATACATTGCGGAGGGTGAAGACTTAATACAATCAATAACACAAAAAGAAGAGCAGGAAACAGCGAGAGCCAATTTTACAGCAGCATTAGATGGACATATTAACACACTTAAAATCAACGCGAGAGATAATGTAATACTAGATACAGTGAAGGCGACAAAAAAATTTCTTAAAGAGCACGAAGATTTACTAATTCTAAACTCGGACAAAGGCAATATGACTGTGGCAATGAAAAAGGAAGAATATGAACGGAAGATGCGGTTTTTGGTAAGGGACATTGGAACATATAAAATTATAAAAAGGGACCCAACAACAACACTGCAACAAAAAAACAACGAATTCGGAGAATTTCTTTTCAAGAACAAATACATAACAACAACAGAAAAAAGGAACATATGCACAAACACAGCAACAGCACCAAGGATCTACGGACTACCGAAAATACACAAAGATGACACACCTCTACGGCCAATCTGTTCATCCATCGGATCGCCTTCATATGGACTTTGCAGATACGTGACAAAAATTCTAAAAAACATCACAAATAACTCACAATATAATATAAGAAATTCAATAGAATTTAAGAAAAAAATCGCTAACACACATATATATGACGATGAAACTATTATTTCATTTGACGTCATATCACTGTTTCCCAGCATTCCCATAGATACTGCTTTAAAAATAATAGGACAAAAATGGACGGAAATTTGTAAATACACGAATATTAACAAAGAAAAATTTATGGACATGGTTAAATTTTGTATTATTGAAAACAACTATTTTAAACTCAACGAAAAAATATACAAACAATTAAGGGGTATGCCTATGGGATCTCCAGCATCTCCAGTTATTGCTGATATTTTAATGGAAGAACTTTTAGACAAAACACTAGAAAAATTAGATATAAGACCAAGACTGATAACAAAATATGTTGACGATCTCTTTGCGATTATAAAAATGGACCAAATTCAAAAGACTTTAGACGCTCTAAACAGTTTTCATAAAAATATTAAATTTACAAGAGAAGTAGAAAATGATGGAAAATTGGCATATTTAGACACCCTTATAATAAGGAAAGACAACAAATTGACAACTGACTGGTTTCAGAAACATATGGCCTCAGGACGATTAATTAACTTTTACTCTAAACACCCAAAACGTGTAATAATAAATACTGCAACAAATTTTATTAGGACGGTTCTTGACATCAGTGACAAAGAGTTCCATAGAGAAAATATAAACAGAATAAGGACAATACTACGCAAAAATGAATTTCCAAAAAAGACCACAGAGGACTTAATTCGAAAATATAACAACATACAAAATAAAGAAGAACAAGAAAAAACAAGCGACAAAATATTCAAATCAATGACGTACATTCCCGGTCTTTCTGAGAGATTCAAGAATTCAAACACGTACAACAAAGAAAAAATACAGATAGCATTAAAAACGAATAATACAGTAAAACAACTATACAGCAACACTAAAACAAAAATTGACAAACTCGATAAATCTAATGTTATTTATAAAATTGCATGTAACGGTGACGGGTCCAACGTATGTAACCAGGCATATGTTGGGACTACAAAAAACAAATTACGGACAAGAATTTCTGCACACAGATCAGACCATAAAATACGTAGACCGTTGGAACAAAAAACAGCACTTGCAGCCCACTGTGCGAAACATAGACATACACCTGACTTTGACAGTGTTAAAATTTTAGAACAAGAGAACAACTACCGTAAACGGTACACACTAGAAATGCTTCACATTATCAGCCTACCAAAAGAGAAGAGAATAAATTTCAAAACAGCAGACACCGACAACTGCGCACACATATATAGAAAATTTATAACAAATAAAAATTATTAATAAGCTAAGTTACTCGAAACAAGTGGATGTTAATATAATTGTTGTCAAATTGTCTCGAAGTTTTTGTAAAATTTGTAAAAAGTTTGTGTTTAATGGAAAAATTTGTTAATTTCTAAATGTTTTAATTTGTAATATGTGAGTGAAATGTAAAATAAGTTAATGTATTGTTAATATAAATTTAAAATGTTTTCAGTTGTCCTGATGATGATTGCCGACGGCAGTCGAAATATTGACAATAAATTTTATAATTAAAACTTGGAGTTTTAATGTACAAAAATTTTGGACCTTAAGCCCGCAATAATAAAAAAATTTTTAAAATTGAAACAAAAGGTCGGTAAATGAACATTTAATTTAAAAAAAATTTAAAAATACCACAAAGAAAGTTTGCTTACTAAAAAAGAAAAAAAATTAAGAATATTACCAAACTCCTACGGAAATTTAAATAATACCGTGCTGAATTTCCACGCCAATTAAAAAATACCACGCTGAATTAAAAAATTTAATAGGAATTCCCAGAAACAAAAATTCCTAAGGGCAATTAAAAATTACCACGAAAGTTTTCCAACATAACTGGCAACGTTGCTACTAGCTGCTTATATTGTTGTTTTGGTTCTACATGTGCTGCAAAGGGCCGTTTTTCACTCGGCAATTCTATTGTATGAGCAATAATTGCTTTCGCCGCAAGTAGTTTGTTGACTACTCGGGCTTAAAAGGGACTTTCGTAAACCCCCTCATGCGGGCGAATAATCCACAAACTGCTTGCGGCAAAGGCAATTATTGCCGAGTGAAAAGCGAGACAAAGAGATCTTGCTACCAGAGAAAGAGAATTATTGCTCTCGGAGCAATAATTGCTTTCGCCGCAAGCTCGAGAATTTTCGTGAGTGACGAGTGAAAAGCGGGACATAGTAAGCAAGGTTCTGTTTATTTTCTGTGGACGATTCGGTTCATACCCTCTAACGCTGCTCAACCGCTGCGATCTTGCTCTTTTCTGTGCGTCGTTGTTTTAGATTTCTTTAGAAAAGGCCATCAGAAATATAATTATTTATTTATTTATTTATTACTTTCATCTACTGGGCTTCGCCCTTACAGATTACTTAAAATAAAACTTATAAACTAGGTTGATATGGTATCTAAATTAATAATTTCTTTATTTATTTACGGATTCAATCTTACAGACTAATGAATTTAATTGAATACAGTAAATAAACTTAATCTGAATCTATACTTATTAACAGTGAAGTTTATTAATTGAGAAAGACTGTTGCACAAATCAACGCATCTAGCAATTGGTTCATTGGCAGCGTAAATTGACCTATGAAAGGAATCAATGATTAATCTATTATTTCTTAAAACTCTAGGTGGGTTGTAAACACGAAATAGACTAGACAGTTCTGAACACAAAATTTTACCAGTAAAAATATTATATGCAAACATTAAAGAAAAAACCTTACGCCTATTCTGAAGGGAGGTTAGACCAAGAAATTTACGCCTAGCTATATATGATGGGAGACCATCTTGCCAGTAAATTTTACTTAAAGCATATTTAGTAAAACGTTTCTGAACACTCTCAATTTTATTAGAGTGAACATCAAAATATGGATTCCAAATCAGGCAGCAGTAATCTAAACGACTTCTAACTAGAGCTACATACAGAGCCTTTACCGTCAAAGGATCTTTGAAGTCTTGTGTATTTCTTTTTATAAAACCAATCATAGAATATGCTTTGGCTACAATAAGGTCTATATGTCTGGTAAATTTAAGTTTAGTCAAACAATACACCCAAGTCTTTGACTTCGTTTTTACGAGAAATATGACAATTATTGACTGAATAATCGAACATTATTTGTTCGGAACATTTAGTAAAAGAGACTACACTGCATTTATTTATATTTAATAGAAGTTTATTTGAAACGCACCAATTGTTTAAAATATCTAAATCAGACTGCAGATTATGACTGTCTGAAAGCTTCGAAATTTTTAAATATAATTTAACATCATCCGCAAACATAAGACACTTTGAGTGTTGAAAGTGCTGCGGTAAATCATTAATAAACACCAAGAATAGAAGCGGTCCACAATGAGTTCCTTGAGGTATACCGGATAAAGCATCCACCAATATATCGGATTTTAAAGATCCAATTTTCACAAAAAGTTTTCTATTAGTTAAGAAACTTTTAAAGAACTTTATAAGATGGTCAGAGACTCTAAATTGCTTCAACTTATTTAAAAGAATAAGGTGGTCTACTTTATCGAACGCTTTTGAAAAGTCAGTGTAGATAACATCTAACTGGCTATGCTGCTCAAAGCTGTTGATTATCTGATTCGTAATCAACGCTAAATTAGTACATGTTGACCTTCCTTGCTTGGTAATTGTTGTTGGTTCAGTTAGCTGAAATTTTTTTAGATGTTCTTAATTTTTACTCGACATGAACATAGCTCGCTTTTCTCTGCTTTCTACTGCATTCCTCTCCGAATCGGCCCTACCTGGTTATTCTGCCATGAGTTAGAGTACGAATAAAACGAATGTTTATTTTCAGCATATACATATGTATACTACTACGCAAATTTGCGCATGCGTTACTAAGCATGCGTTGTGCTTTAAAAACTACATTTATTTTTTAAATACCATAATAAATTCGAATTATTTTTACTATGCATGATATTCTTTCCATATTAAAAATTTATTTTGTTAACTAAAATTTCAATTTTAAATTACTTTTAAAATATATATATATGTATATTAGGGCGGGTCGATTTGTAGGGAGTGAAAAAATTCACCAATTTCCCTATGATTTCCGTGTTCTATGGGTTATTCCATGAAAATTTGCCGAAGGAACCATACCTCTATCGTTAAAATCGAGTCCCCTACTTTTTGTTGGTAGATTTTTTCCCAAATTGACGTTTGTATGAAATATTACCTACACGTTCACAGCCATAACTCAAAAACTATAGATCGGGTTTAATCGCCAGTAGGCGCGTTGGAAAGGTGAGCTCGTTTTGATCAATTTACAAAAAAAAAATCTCCAACATTGGTCCAACGGTTCAAAAGTTACGGGCAATTTTGTCCAAATTTTGGACCATACTTCCATTTTTTTCATGATTTTGTCCAAGAATATTACTTTCATGGCCATTTTTTTGGCTCAATCCATTATTTAATTCAATTTACAATTCAAAACGAAGAGTTTAAGCCCAAATTTATCGAATCCGGTTGATTAATTCATGCGATATTGCTAAAACAAAATAACACATAAAACTAACTTTTTGATTTTTTTCCCCTTTTTATTTTTTTTTCTACAAAAATTCATAATAAGAGATAATAAAGTATCAACCTATTATCAAAAAAAATATTCAATTTGAGTGTAGTAAAAGACAAAATCATGAAAAAAATGGAAAAATGCTCCAAAATTTGGACAAAAATGCCCGTAACTTTTGAACCGTTAGACCAATGTTGGAGATTTTTTTGAAAATTGATCAAAATGAGCTCACCTTTCCATCGCGCCTACTGGCGATTAAACCCGATCGATAGTTTTTGAGTTATGGATGTGAACGTGTAGGTAATATTTCATACGAACGTCAATTTGGGAAAAAATCTACCAACAAAAAGTAGGGGACTCGATTTTGACGATAGAGGTATGGTTCCTTTGGCAAATTTTCATGGAATAACCCATAGAATACGGAAATCATAGGGAAATTGTCGAAAAATAAATCGACCCACCCTAATGTATATGCTCTTTACTACAGGAAAAATAAATAATTCAAATTTACCCATATTTATTTCCATTAATTAAACATAACTTTGAATTACATTTAGTTTTAACCAACAAAACAAATGAAAAAGAATAACAAATTCATCACCATAAATATCAAACGAAAACTTTTTATAAAACAAAACAAATTTTTACATGAATTTAATTGTGAGCTTTTTAGATCAGGTAAGTTTAAAGAATGAGAACAACAACAAATTTGTTTTTGAATAATTTTTATGTAGAAGATGAAATACTTTAAAACAGTTTTGAAAAATATACATGAAAATGCCAGAATTTTTCTCTATTACTGTATAAAAAGGAATTCTACGTCTATACTTACGATACTATCGAAACTGTGTCTTTTTTAGTTAACTTTTTATATTTAAAATTTTTGAATTTAAAAATTATTTTATTAAAACACAATTAAATAATCAAATCTATTAAAATGCGAAAAAGCTTGGCTTCACTCGTGTGTACAACGATGAATATGTTTTTTTTTGTCTTTATAGTTGTTTTTTTACTTTTATTGCTTTTCGTTTGTTTCGTCATTTCAAGTAATATTAATTATTTGGAGTCGTAATTATTTGATTACTTAGCCAAACAGAAAAGAATTGTACTTAATCAATTATTTCACCTTTTGAAAAAATAATTTAAGTTAATGAATACTATTATTAATCATTATTTAACAGCTATCGTTTTCATATAATACGATTTGTTAAAGAGTTAGAATTCTGGGACATGGGTTCGCTACCCAGCTCGGACAAAAAATAAATTTGTTAGTTCTATTTCTTTAAATTTAGATTTTTTTACAAACTTTTATGTTCATTTAATGAAATGATATGAAAAGACTCAGAACCTTCAAAATGTAGACCTTACAGAAGGACTCATCAATACAGCGATCATGGAAGGTAGACTGAGGCCAATAATAGCACTACTATCATGCCACTACTTTTGTGGAGCCCTAGCTTATTTGCCCAATGGGATGTAACGAAACCAAATTTTTTCTCAGTGTACATAAAAGAAGAGTAAGAATAAGATTTGTTGCTTCGTGTGAGAGCTATTAGCAGAATCGTGATGATGATATCCTATGTGCTTAAGATAACGACATTAACTTATACATATAGGAGTAAAAATATAAAAATTTATTTTCTTATGTTATCTTGCTAAAGCTTACGTTAAGTCGGTACTGTCTGTAAATATCTTTCACCTAAACTTAATGCTTCTAACGCACTTTCAGTCATGATTGTTTCCAATAATAACATTATCTTTTTGTATTACATTAAGAGTAACTGTTTTTATTGAAAAATCTATTTAAATGGTTGAAGTAATTACACTATATCACCACAATAAAAACATTTCGATACCATTTACGCACTTTAGTAAAACAATTTGATATCTTTTATTTGCAGATGTCCTAGAGCCAACTCATAAGGATTAATAAATATTTAATTTTTATTGGAGTGCTCGGATGTCTTTGTAAGAAGCGGGCATATTAACATAAATCTTTGATATTTGCAGCCATAACACGTAGCCCAAGATGACTCGGCCAACAGGTACGTACTTTCTTTATATGAACATAAGTCAAGTGACTCCATACAAAACAAAATGACAAAACGGGGTTCTTATTAATTAACGACATAGACAATTTTGACGGTCAATGAAATTCATCCCTCCCAGCAGTCGTAAGTATCGATGCTTTAGTAATAATTCAGAGATGTTTTTGTTATCAACCATCGATACCTTTTTGTATTTACCTTCATATGTTTTTTAACATTGCGTGTCATACGAAAGCCATCGATGCTCTGGCGATACAATAAAACTATATAAAAAACAAAAGTGTTGCTTTTTTGCTTCCACGGAAGGTGTGGGGGAGGCAGACAATATGGATAATTCTAAAATAAAAAAGATGTGTGAAGAAAACACAAATGCTATCATCACCCAATCAAAATCATCGAAATAAAATCAATTTTGCTGACACCAAGTAACCGAAAAATCTAAATTAAATCATTATTGCTGCTATCAAATAACAAAAGAATCACAACAAAATGCTTACTGATGCTTCCAAGTAGGTAAGAAAATCTCAAAATTAACACTACTTCTACCGAAATTCTTCTTCAAGAATCGGAATATAGTAAGTTAATAAATTTACGCCCAATGCCTTTTGAATACTCAACTAGAACTGATGGTCCACATTTGGGTTGCAGCGACGTCGTAGCGTTTATTTTTGTGTCAAAATTGACATGATGTTACGTATTGGTTACGTTACAGAGACCACTATGATTCGAAAGTGGTGCAACACAATGCCGACATTGTGTTAGTGAAAATTACTTTGAAATGACTTATCATATTTTGGTATACACATTTATATATAAATGCATTACAGAGTTGCCAATTGCAAAAAAATTAATTTTGTTTACATGTTTTGTTTACATTTTGCAGCCATAAATATACTTATTTTATAATTAAAATTTATATAATATATAGGAGTACAACATAATCTTAAGTTGTTTTTTTATATTATTTGGAGCTAAATGTAGATGGGAAAGAAGATTTTTGGTAAAATAACAGCCAAAACTTCTTAAGAATTTAAGCGCAAGCTGAATTCAGCAAATATTACAACAATTTCATAATTAAATAAAAAATGTTTAAATATAATAATAATTTGTGTCCACCATTTTAAATAACTTGGGTCTCAATTAGCTAATTGTTACAAAATGTACATCTTGATGAATGATGAGTGATGCATTTTTTAAAGGTAACACTTGATAAATCGTTACAACATTCTGTGACCTAGTGGTAAAGTAGTATTCTAGGACTTTTTACAAACTTTTCCCACAAAATATTTTCCAAATCAATATCGCTGCAACGTCGTCGTGTAAAAAATGTGTCTTTAGTAACCTGTGGTCGCAAAATTCTACTTTTATAACCATAGTTATAAAAAGGATATTTTATATAATAATTATAATAATTCATAACATTTATAACATATTTAAAGTTTTGTCCTCGATAAGCTAAAAATTGTTGAAGTATTTTCTTCGCAACATCTTTTTAAAAGGCTTTTTTTTCAAGCTTCCAAAATTTTTAATAACGTCTCAAAAATAAAAATTCTCACCACTGATACCTCAAAGAGCACTTTGGCATCGATGTTAATGGGATTTGCAATGCAACGATATCGGTTTTTGCTGCTGGGCTACGAATAGTTTTACATGAAAAAGGTCAAATTGTGAAAATTATGACCCTTTTATTGTTAGGGTGAGATATTTATTGTCTAGATTGCTTTATTCGTAATACCGTTATATTTTGCTCTTCCTTTCATTTGACTGAATGACGTCACACACCGCTTCAGTCCACTAAATATGAGTTTTGGTAAGTCTCCCATCAGGCCCGTAGTCTTATCAAACATGAAAATTGAGCGAAAACCACGAAGTTGTGAATTCATAATTTTCGAAAAAAATCTCAACTTTTTTCTTGTTTAAAAAAAAAAGTAAAACGCAAAAATGCAGCGCAAATATATTCTGAAACTATGACTAATATTGACACAAAAAATGGTGCAATTACATTGAATAACCACGTCGTTATATACAAGTTTTTCCTAGAAGTGTATTGGTTTGTGTATCGTACGAAAAAATTCCCAAAAATTATATATGATACAAAACAACATCACGGCGCGTACCCAGAAAAAAATTTCGGTGTTTTTTATTTTTTGTGTTTAGACTTAGTCCAATTTTTTTTATATTATATCATGTATAGTTTTTTTCGGGCTAGTGCATTTAAAATTTCTTTCGTGGTCACTTCTTCCGTGGTCACTTCCACATCCCTGTAAACATTTAGAAGAGCTAACCCATTGAGCCTTTCTTTTCCTGTTTTACTTCTCATGCATGTTTTGAGTCTGCGAAGCGACGCACACGAGGGTTCGCTTGAAGTGACTGAAACCGGCATCGTTGCTGCAATCTTCAGGAATCGGCTTATTGATGGATATATAAAGTATGGATATATAAACGTTACAGGTCGATTTGTCTGACTCAAGCAGTGTCTTCAAATATTGGGTACAAAATATTCGTTAAAATCAATATATACACTGAAAAAATTATCAAGTTTTTAAATTTAACAAAATGCTTTTAATATCAATGCTTGATTTTTCACACAAAATTAAAAAAAAAATGTTTCAAGCAATTTTTTAACCACTATATGTTATAAAAAAATTTGTATTAAACATATTTCGTCAAATTAGGAACAAATTGTTTTCAATATGTTGCCCATTTTACATTGAAGTGTAATATCAGTTGCAGTGACCATCTCCGATTTGGCTCAAATTTTATGCTTGGATTAGTTTATTGTTTAGAAAACCAAATCTGGAGTTTGAGGTTTGGAGATTTTTTTTTCGCGGACCCATAGCCATGCCATTTTTAGACAACGTTTTCGTAAGTAGGGTATCATTGGAAATTTTATTTTGAGGGAAAAATATAAAATTTTTGAAAAAATTGCAGCAACATGACCCATTATTAATTTCAAAGTTTATTACCATGCCAGCAACAGGCACTATAATTTTTTCATTTTTTTCATTTTGTTTACATTCCATTACCTTTCCAAAGATATGAAATGAAAGTGTGCTCTTTAAGGGTTCAGAAGGTTTGACGTAAAAACTTTCTCAACGAATTCAACTAACATATTTATTGTGAAAAGACTACAATACTAAAAAAATGTTTTTTATCGTAAATAATATAATTTTTTATTATTTCAGAGTATATTTTTTGTATTTTTTTAACGCATCTGTTTATTGATATGAAAACTCACGAATATTCTCCTCGCTAGGTGGCATGAAGAAAAGTAGTCCCTTTCAGCCGGTGTCAAGATATTTTGGTCCAAATTTATCGGAAACAAGAAAATCAAAGTGCATATTAATGAGATAACGACAACCTTAACTACTTTAAAAGGTTTGGTTACAATTTTCCCCAGCTATGGGGTCAAAAGAGTTAAAAATTACAGCATTTTTCAAAAAATCGCGCTAAATTTTTCCTATTGGGCCCAACTCAATAATTCTAGTAAAGCTTGTAGCTACTATTACCCTTATTAAAATGCGCTTTGATTTTTTTGTTTCTGATAAATTGAGACCAAAATATCTTGACACCGACTGAAAAGGACTCCTTTTTTTGCCACCTATCGAGAAAAAGATGCATTTAAAAACAAACAAAAAATTTATTTTGGAATTTTTTTTTTATGTTATTTATACTAATGGCGTTTTCTGCCCTTGTTGGAGATTCTGTCCTCTTGAGAATAAAAATAGTGACCTCTAAAATTGAATTGAGTTCTTTTCGCGAAAATGTTGACCTCAAAAGAAGAAAAAAATTCAGATTTCTCAAAGATAGCAGAAAGAGGGCAGAAAAAATGCAACATTTTTTCGAGAAACGAAAACGCCATAAGAATAAAAACATACTTTACAATTAAACAAAAAAATTTTAAAATAGAAATTTAACGCTTTTGCGTTTCTACAAAAAAAAAAATTTAAAATAAGAATGCTCAATTTTCAACTTTAAACTCATTTATTTTTTTTATAATTTTTTCTTATTATTTCTTTACAATAACAAAAAATACGTCGCTATCTGAGATTGAATTAAAAAATTATGTGCAGTAGGATCTTTGACAATTATTGCCAGGCAATTAAGACCAAGCTGAGAAAAACCCTGAATTTACATTTGATTGTGCGAAAATATTTTTTAAATTGGTTTTACAAATAATGAACATTAGGTGAAATAATTTATTACTGTTGATTTTATATGATTTAATTACAAATTCTAGTTGTTTGATAGTTTAAAATCGTTTATTGAGCCAAACAAATAAAATTTTTATTTAACATCAAGTATGATATAAACTTTGAAACATTTACAATTTGTATTTAAATCATATAAAATCAACATAATAAATAACAATGTTATTAGAAAAAACTTTAATAATTTATAACTTTAATATGCAAAACTTCATCGAATGGACTTAAAATACGGTATTCGAGGGGTTTCGGAGATCGCTGATTACGAATATGACGTTGTTTTTGTTTTAAAGTTTTCTTTTAAGCAAATGTTTTTAAACTGTAAATGTTTACTTTGAAAGTATATTTAAAAATACTCTTTTGAAAAGAAAACTTTTGTTTAAATTGAACTGTACAAACATTTGAGTTTGACGTAAACACAATTGTTTCAAGCTCTATTTCAAAAACAAATTCATTTAATACGAACAATTGTTTTCATTAAATTTTAACACATATTCCCTCAGTGTACTTAAAAAAATTTGAAGTCTATATATTTTAGTCTTTTCGCAAGAAATGTTTTAAATTGAGTCTTTTTAGTTTTTTTCTAATGTTCAATGTCATCTAAAGATCTTTGTCGTGGTTCTCTCGAAGCTCGTTAAATTCGTTCATTTCGGGAGGGGGGGGGGTTAACCAAAAAAATTCCCCCTGCGTACGCGCCTGTCACGGGTGGTTATAAAATTGTTCTCAGCTGTTTTTGCAAGGAATTTAAAAAACCAAAATTTGTAAAAAAGTTATAGCTGTTGTAAACAGGGCTGCGGAGTGGGAACAAAAAATTTCGACTCCGACTCCGACTCTTCAAAATATCGAAGCTCTGACTCCAACTCTAACTCCGAACAAATAATTAAAAAAAATTTTATTGTAATTTTTTTTTAATCATATTGAAAACGTTGTTGTTGTTTTTTCGGAAAAATTCGTTAACACAATAAATTGTTCTAACCTGACCCATGATTCAATTATTATAAGGTTATTCGTTTTTTTTTTGACGTATGCTTATTTTTTATAAACAAACATACTTTGACATTCTGCTAACAGTGTTTTGTGCTGTTCGAAAAAAAGGTATGTTTCAGTGTTTCGTTGTGTAGTTTTCTAGTGTAGTAGTTTTTCAATGATTTCTTGCCAAGTTAATAAAAAAAGAAACTATGTAGGTGTTGCGTCGTAAGTGTATGCTATGTTGTAAGTTTATTCTAGGAATTTAGAAAGCTCCTTTGCAAATTTAAAATAAAAAGTTATTTTTACCATTGCTCCAAACCTAATTAGTGCATTTATTAACTGAAAGTGTAATTTGGAAGAAAGTTAGTTAAGGCAAAAAACAAATTATAAAGAAATACTAGTGATATTTAATGAACGCCGTGTTGTCGATGTAAACAGCGTATGTTCGGTAAGCTTACAGCAGCGTAATTTGCAATAACAAAATTGTAAGGGATTAAACATAAGCAGCTTTCGGCACAAAAACGTGGTGTATACATAATGTGAACAACATTTTCAAAGCAAAAAGAAGTACACGCACAGACTTTAAAAAGAGACACAAAAGAAGTACATAGAATAAATATAGAATTACAAAATAGAAGTACATCCACAAAAAATAATGAAGATATTAGAAGATGCATAAATAAATTCATTAAACAAACAGTTTAATTTATAAAAGACTCAAAATTAGATCCAGCTTCAAAAAATCAATTTTTTTAATTTTTCGCAATAGAATATACAATTTAAATCTTAAAAATCTAAAAGTCTAAGACCTAAATTGAAAATATTTTTAAAGTTACAGCCAAAAGAAGAGAAAGCGTCGTAACGCATAGTAAAGTGCTGTAAAAACTTTAAACACGTTTTTTTCGAAACTACGTTTTCGAAATTTTGCACTAACTAAAAACTATTCGACCGATTTGGTTAAAAATTTCACCTGTTATTTAAGGCATACATAGCTAGTTCCGGAACTTTAAAACAATCAATTTTTAAATAAGTTAATTTTTTTTAAACATATTAAAAGAAGTTAGATTTATAAATTTTTTCACAAGTTCACCATTTTTTATTTGTTTTTTTAAATATACATATTATAGGGTAGTGCACTACAATAAAGCCTGCAGCACGATATTCTCTTTGATTTTTTTATTTCAGATGAACACGCAAGGCTGGGTGCTTCCCCCAAAAAACACACCTTCTTTCGAGTAATTTTCTTTGATATACATAACTATAAGCAAATTAATGTACAATCAAGTCAAAGAAAATTCTTTTGCACACTTTAAACCATCAATAAAAACATGTTAAAATTTCAAAACGATCGCATTTCATTTTTTTCATTTTTAAAATACATAAAGTTACTTGAATAGAGTACAGAAACAAACCTTAAATAATTTTTTCCAGTAGTTAGAGAGGTGTATTTTGAATAGATTTATGAAAAAATTGTCAATGTGATGTGAAAAAGAAGTACAACAAGTAAAAAAAGTACTTTTAGCGTACTTAGATACAAGAAGTACAGCGAGAAAAAAAAGAAGTAAAGCACTCCTAAAAGGAGTACGGTTGGTCACATTATGTATACAGTACGTATAATATGTATTATGCGACCGTGGTTTCATTTTTGTTTTGACGAATTTTTGTTTCTTTTTCTCTCTTAACAATTTAATAAAATATAAATGCACTTACCATTAATGGATCTAAGATTTCTGTAAAATTCCTAATAATTTTGTGATGGCAATTTCTTTTTAATACAATTATTATTATTATTATTATTATTATTATTATTATTATTATTTATTTAGACAAATTGTTGACATTTAAGACTTAAATCTTTTACATGCCGCATATAAAAATAGATAACAACTAATTAAATAAATTATAATAAACTAATACTATAATTACTAAAGTAATTACAAAGATATTAATTCAAAAAAATTTCAGATTATTTTACTGAGTCATCATATAAAACGGAATACAATTCAATTATTCGAGGATAAAAATACAAAAGAAAACTGTTTCAAATATATATAAAAATTATTAAGATAATAATGACAAAAAAATTATATTGAAAGGAAAAAATTTTAAGAAAGTAATTAAAAATTAATTTATGTTTTAGTAAAGGATAACAAGATCAGAAACAGGAGAGATAGAGTTAAGAGAAATAGGTGAAGATTAAATGCTTAAAGTGGTTAGGGTTGGAAATTGTTTTAATGTTTCTTGGAAATGAATTCCATAGTCTTATGGCACTAACGAAAAACAATCGGCTAGAGTTTAGGTAGTTATGCCTCGGAATAACAAGGTTCATGCTTCTGTTTTTTGTTAATTACGCAATTAACTCGGTGAATTAACTTATTTCGAACACGCCACTAAACGCTCTTGTTTAGGTTTCATGGTGAGGTTTAATGTTTTTATTAAAATAAACGAACAAAATTATATATATTTTTGTATTTATATTACTTATATATTTATTAACATAATTTTCATTGAAGTTAGTTAATAAAAATAATATAAAAAGTTATTAATGCACTAAGAAATCGGAGCAATAAAAGTACTAGAACAAATTAATAGTAGTCAATATAGTACCAACTAGTATGATATTTGGGCAACCGTGTGCATTTTTAGCTCTACTGACATTGCTCTCACGATTTTTTTTCTGCTCTCATCTTCAAATAAGCATACCAATCTGAGAAAACGTCAAAAACACGAATAACCTTATAATAATTGAATCATGACCTGACCTAAGGCTTAATAAACGATTTTAAACTATCAAACAACTAGAATTTGTATTTAAAATCAAGTATGATTTAAACTATCAAACATTTAGAATTTTTATATAAATCGCATAAAATCAACATAATTTTTAATAACAATTTTTAATAACACTGACATTAGTAATATTTTCCGTCGGGAGGAATTGTAAAATGGTCAAAAACTGCTGACTTTATCGACATTTACTTTGCCATTTTCTTAACCGTTAATATTGTACAATACAATGTTTAAATTCCGGTTTCAAGTTATTACTGGCATTTCAGTCATGATAGCTTTAGTGTTTCATATTTAATGCGTATTCGACTACGCAGGTTGAACCAAATTAAAAAATTACTGCTTTTATACTGTTTTAAACAAAATTTACAAAATTATAGATAATATTATTTATGTATTTTTCATGATTGTTTTGCCGGAGTCGGAGTCGATGAATTTCCTGACTCCGACTCCTTTGCACAAGAATTCCTACAGACTCCACTCCGCAGCACTGGTTGAAACTTTATATTTTTTTAAAAATCCTTAAAGTGCCCGTTTTTGGCATATCGAACAAAAAAAAAAAAAATATGAAGAAAATTAAAAATATTTTTTAAGATTTTTTGAAGTCATTTCAAATGAGAACTAGCTAGTATATGCTTTCAGATTTCTTATGATTTTTTGGTGTGAAGCATGGCAGAATAACCAGGTAGGGCTGGCTCGCTTAGTGCCTCACTCGTCAGCTAAGAGTGGAAAATGAAAAGGGTAAGTAATTGTCAAAATGACGAAGTTCGTCAAAACGTCAGATGAAATAAGAATATTATGTTTTCAAATTGCAAATATTTGGGACACGTGTGTTAAGTTTGTGTCAATTTGAGTGAAAATATTATAAAAACAGTGTAAATAAAACTATAAAATGCGGCGGAAGTGTTATTTACGTGGATAGTTTCTATTGCAGCGGGCGGGTCGATGAACAAAAACAATTCTGTTTTGGGACCTATGTATATACAGGGTCCGCTATCTCACGTTTTTTTTGAAATAGTGCTTATTTCGTGAATGGTAACACTTAGCTCATGTCTGATTTGACAGATAATTAGTTTTATCCTTCCGCTGAACGAATATGGTTGTGTATACGCTTGAACAGCGCTGGGAAATATTGCGACATTACTTTGAAAATCATGGTAATGTTGCAGAATGTGTGCGAAAATTGCGTATGGATTTTGGAAGAAGAGAAGCACCGTCAGCTCCGTATGTTCGTTATCTTGTGAAAAAAGTGAAAGAAACTGGCATCCTCATCGATAAACCAAAGCGTGAAAAGCCAAAAACAGTGCGTACACCCGAGAATATTGCTGCTGTGGCAGAAAGTGTGCGTGAAGCGCCATCAACATCAATTCACCGTAGTTCTGAACAATTGAACATTTCGGAGACATCATTGAGACGAATTTTGCATAAAGACCTTAGTATGACGCCATACAAAGTCCAATTGGTTCAGGAGTTGAAGCCAACTGACCATCCAATGCGTTTAAAAAAAAAAAAAACTATAAAAAGACTACTATTAAGAGTTTACAGTTAGTGCTTATATGTTTACAAACTAAAGGTTTAAATAAGTCTTGGAACATTTCCAAGTATATACGTTTTAATTACGAAAACACTTTCAAGACACGGATTTTAACCGACAAGGCTGCACCAATCATATGCATTTTTGAGATGCTAAATGCAAAACTGCAGAAAAATTTTAAGCCTATATGAAACAGTGACAGTTGATAAGCAGTTTTATCCTTACCGGTTAAGAAAAAAAAGTTTATGCAATACATACCCTCTAATGCAGAAAATTTTTGCATCAAAGGTTTGTGGGCTTGCAACTTTAAAACTTCCTACAAATTAAAGGCGAAAGAGTAGTTTGCCAGCTCGTAGAACGCTATAAGAACTCTTGCCGTCGGACAATTGTTGTCGATAAACTATTGAATTCGTTGCCATTAATATTCCATTCCTTGGAATAGTTGGTACTTTGATAAAAATAAAACATACATTCCTGAAAATTTCTAGCCCTTAAAAAAAACGTAAAGTTGTCTCAACTGAATTTGGTTACCATGGAAATGTCACTATGTGTTCACATGTAAAAAAAAACCCAGCTGTTATATTCATAGCTACAATTCATTATAATATAGCAGTAAGTGTAACTAGTTTAAAGCCAGAAATATTCAGCTATTATATTGCAAACAAAGTTGGCGTTGATGTTTTGGACAAAATGCTTAGTGAATACACCGCAAAGCTTAGAACAACTAGATTTTGTTTTTTTACAATTAGTGTATATCCCTGCGTTGGCAGCTAATATAACATATTCCAATTATAACCCAACGTTGTTCAAGACTACGTGTTTGCAACAAAAACATCTCCAAGATTCTCCAATCAATAAAGACAAAAGTGGAAGTTTAAAACAAAAGGGCAACTGTGTAATATGCTAAGCAATGTCTAAAAGATGTCAAACCAGAAAGCAATGCCATAAGCCACTATGCGCTGAGCACAGCAACGATTTTGTGAAGTGTGTAAACTGTGGCGTTTGGATGTGAAAATTAATAACTGCTGTTAGTTCAACTCATAATTATTCATTCCTACTATTTTTAACAATAAAAATAAAACTATAAATATTAAAATAAATTTTTTTTTCTCTTGCAATGTTACCCATTTCTAGGTGGGCATCGTCCAATAACTTTAACTGTAAAAGAAACAATTATTTCTTTTAATTATCTAAATTATCTTAAATTTGAACAAAAATTAAATAAACAAAGTGATTTAACTCGATTTGTATATATTCTTCAGTAAACAGAAACAGATTGTCACTTGCACACCCGGGTATATTCGTGTTAGGACGAAGTTGTTAAAACTCGTATTGACACGAAGGTTAACAGCAGTTACTAATCAACAGTTTAAAGCTTTAAAAAAAAATCTTTTTACTAATTTAAAGTATTTTGGCATTCGCCTTAAAATTGGCTCCAGATAAACAATTTTGGTTCCAAGCGCATTAACTTTTTTCTAGATAGAACCTTCTACTGTGATTATCTCAATTTTTTTTTTTATTTCTAAAATAGATGAAAGCAAAAAATGAAACCCATTGCAAAGAATAAATATCAATAAAAAAAAGTATTTCGCGAAAATTCCCAGATGAACCCATCTTGTTCTCAGCTTTCGATGTGCCTCTTGCTCTAGGGGAAGAACACATTCACACATCTATCTCCTTTGCGTAATCTGGCTTCTATCAATCATGTCTCTGAATTAGTAGTAAAGGAGAAAACAACGTTAAAAAATAAGCTGTATTTCTTACAATAACATTCTGAGGTAGCAATATAGGCTTTATATATCTTTTATAAATCAAAATTGCATACAATAATATGTGCTTTGTTTGTATAAATGAATTTCAGAACATACGCGATGTTCTTTTGCTTCTGACAGCTCTTTGCTATTTATTTTCAAAGGACGGTTTCCAGTCTTACCACACATGCAATACATATGTGTGTGCAGAATTCTTCCTGAAGCGCTTCTACCAGCTGACAACTCAGAATTTGGAATGCATTCTCAATTCACTCCCTTTTTATTCGACACCTTGAGGCCTTCGAAGTTTTAATATAGTTAAATTATTTCAATTTTACATCAGCACCAACAATGTGTTGTGGGTGTGCAGGGGCGTCCCAAGGCATTTTGAAAGCACAGGCAAGATATAATTTTGGCGCCCTTATCAAATTATCGAAAATATCTAAGTATATTTTATTAAACAATATCAAACATATTCTTATTAAATCACTTCAAATAAATGGACTAAAATATATAACTCGTTTTTAAAATATATAAAGGCTGTGTGTCAATCGGAAACTTTTCAGTCGGATGATCAAATTTTGATCAAAAATTGACGGAAATTTTGGTAAAGCAATTTTTGGCATTTGTGAGGTAAATATAATTGTCAAAATTTGTGCTAGCCCCAGGGGCTTGTACTTGCTTGTACTTGCAACTTATTTCGTAAAGTTGTAATCTTATAAACATAAAAAACCTAAAAAATAACAAAATAATAAAAATTACAAAAACTAAAGTGCTTGAGTTTGTGTTTACGTGTGTGTGGGCCAACGATCTAAGGGTACATCAGCAAGTGTAGCAAAGTTAAATTGGCTTTATTTGCTGGTGAACGTCCTCCAAGTGCCACCACCAGCCGCACAAGCAAGTGCAGTGCTAAATTTGTTGCTAGCCAACATCCTCCAAGTGCCACCAGCAGGAGCACAAGCAAGTGCAGCGCAAATTTCTTGCTAGCCAATATCCTCCAAGTGTCATCACCAGCAGCACAAGCAAATGAAGCGCAAATTCTCCGCTTTCAATTTATTTAATTCACGCCGGAGTATAATGGCAGAAATTTGCCTATGCGCTTGAGACATGCTGAAATGGTGCTTCTGAAATATTGGAGAGTTGACCAGTCACTTGAATTGTGCTGCACTTGCTGGTGCTGCTCGTGGCGAATCTCGGAGAACGTTGGAAGGCAAAAGAATCAGGAAATTTGCGCTCCACTTGCTTGTGCAGCTGGTGATGGCACTTGGAGGATGCTGGCTAGCAACAAATTTTGCACTGCACTTGCTTGTGATTCTGGTGGTGGCACTTGGAGGACGTTCGTCAGCAAAGAAGGCCAATTTAACTTTGCTGCACTTGCTGATGCATCGGCAGATCGTTGGCTCACACACACACACACACACACACACACACACACACACACACACACAAGCTCAAGCACTTTCGTTTTTTATTTTTATTATTTTGTTATTTTTTAAGTTTTTTAAATTTACAATATTACAAGTTTACGAAATAAGTTGCAAGTACAAGCACTCGAATTTAATGTGTAGCAAATTGAATAGAATGCAAATAAAATAAAATATTTGCGCTAAAACACGACGGAATTGTGAAACGTCAAAATTTGTAATTGTCAAAATTTCATCGTCCATTTGACACAGCAAAAAAGACAAATTTATTTCAACACACACAAATTTTATTCAACTTGATATTCTCCTTCCTACCACGAGTGAAAAGTTTCCTTTTAACACACAGCCAAAGCTTAAAATTAATCGCAGAAACATATGTTTTGGGAACCTTAATAAAAACTAAAACATAATTTAATTAAAATTTATAACAAAAACCATAAAAAATTAGATCATAAATATAAAGGGTGATTTTTTTAAGCGTTTGGTTCTTGAAAATTGAAAAAAAACCCAGTGAATGATTAACAGTGAATGATTAACAGTGAATGATATATTTATTTGGAGCGATACATCAATGCCTGCATTTTACTTCCTAAAGATTATTTCTTGTAAAGTTTGCCCGTGGCTACACCTGAGGCGGTCCATCTATAAGCTCCAACTTTGGCATTACTTTTCCAGTATTTTGGCCGGTATCTCACCAATGTCAGCTGTAATGTTATCTTTTAGGGTTGCAATTGTGGCTGGCTTGTCGCTGTTTACAAAAGACTTCACGCAGCCACACAAAAAATAGTCTAGTGGGGTTAAACTACATGATCTTGGCGGCCAATGGACAGCACCAAAACATGAGATTTATTGCTCACCAAACTCGCTTCTCAATAAGTCCATGGTATCGCGTGCCGTGTGGCATGTGTCACGGTCTTGTTAAGAACGCATCTTGTCAACCTAGCCCAATTCTTCGTTTTTGGGCAAAAAAGCGTCGGTTATCATCGCACGACACCTTGCTCCCTTGACTGTACCGTTACGATTTTCATTACTTTTGAAAAAGTACTGCCAAATGGTGCCGCCGGCCCACAAACCGCACCAAACAGTGCATTTTTGAGGGTGAAAAAAGTAAAGTTTCAGCAGCCAGGGCCGCGGAGAGGGGGACAGGGTGTTTCCCTCCGGGCCCAGACTCTAAAAGGGGCCCATATTTGCGGGTAAGTAAAGTAAAAAAAAAATCCAAATTATTGTTGAGGAAGAGAATTGTTTTTTTTATGAAAAGTACGATATTTTATATTTCTTACCATGCTTTGTATCGACGATATAAAAACTTATAATGAAACTTTCTCGGTAGAAGCTTTTGGATACATTTAGGGCTTACATGGATACCTTTTTTAGATGTCGCAGCAGCACTGTATAAGATTGCTTTCAATCATCAGAAGAAATAAACAGTAGAAAATTTGTGTTATGGAATACAACACACAAAAAAGAATGGTCGTTTTTCAGCATACTTTTATGCTATGGGCATATTAATCTGACCATTCTATTTTTTTTTCAATTGCTTAATATTTTAAGTTAGGGATTATCTATAAGGGCTTTCAATCCCGAAGGGTTTTGGTGAAGCCCGGATTTTCAAGATTTTAAATTTATGATCCCGGAACTTTTGGGTGCCAAAATTTTAAAACATTTAGCTGTATTAAAAGCATGTACCATTTTCTTTTTTTAAATGTCTTGGTTTAAGCAAAAATGATTGCATTAAATTGTTTTTTTATAGAAATCCAAACCTAATCCTCATTCATACCTAAAATGTTCAAAAACTCTCGAAAGTTTATAAGACTGCATAAAATCAAAATCATAATCACTAATGCAGACAAGGGTGACAAAACAGTTGTAATGTACAAAGAAGAACATAAGAGAAAAGAATTCAGCAATAACTGTATTTTTAGGGGAAACACTTGCAAACTTTACTAGAAAACGATTCTGGAATGATAATTTTTTCAATTAAAATCGTAACCGTTACACTGGCTTATAAGCGATATTTGCTAATTTTAAAATATATAAATTAAATATAATAGCATGATGTTTTTTAGACAACGTATCGGCGAAATCGAGGGTGTTGCAATTTATTTTAAGGCAATATCTGTCAATTTTGTCTCACTGTGACGTTTTTGTTTCAGCTTAAAAATATTTTTTTTTAAATTAATCGTCTGCGTTTTTACATTTTCGCCTGTTTGCCTGTATTCCACATTATCCGTCAGTCGGTATGCTTGCTTTTGACAGTCCGTCCACTACACATTTATTTGATTTTGCAATAAAAATCAGAGCACAAAAAAAAAATCACCTAAAGTCTTATAAGATTTTTGCAAAAAGCTTTTTACTGTGTAAGGTAGATGTCATCGGTGGCTTAGCGGCCATGCCCGAACAAATATAATTCAGAATTGTGTACAGGTGTTGGAGGCCTCGCAGCTACATTGTATTTAAGAAATACTTGGATACGCCATGAGTTCATTTACCACTGGGTTGTTTTCAGTGTGCTCTTTAAAGCGCTCATTAAACATATCCAAATTCAATATAGGGGAGAGCCTGAACAGAACCATAAGTCGTAACGACTTATGATGCCGAACACACAACAGAACACATGCAAGTTAACGAAGCCGTCCAAAATGAAATCGCTGAGCAAGAGTCGTAGCGACTTATCGCTAGAGTAAAATTGAATAGAATCTATTCTATTTTTTCTCTAACGACCGGCGATTTCCTCTCTGAGTACAATTAGTGGTGCCATATTTTGCAAACAATTGGGTATGTTCAAAGACAATTTCATAGTTTTTGCTATGTTCTCACGTTTCTTTTTTGTTTCTGTTTCACTAACACAACAACGAAAACATGGCTGCTAACAAAACTATGCTATATAAAAGCAACCCTGCATCGTCAGTCGCAATCGCTTTCATTCTGGACGGGTTCTGTGTGTCTGGCGACCAGAGAGGATCACCGGTAGTAACGACTTTTGATTCTGTTCGGGCTCTAAATGTGCAAAGCTACCCGATACCGCAATGAAAACAATGAGAAACACAATAGCAGAGGAAAAGAGAGATAAAGCTTTAGAGCCCGAAAAGAACCAAAGCGGATGTCGGATGGCGGGCCTCTCTCTGCGAAATCCGCTGAGAACACGTACAGAAAAGGAGCGGTTGTCGGTTGTCGGAACACGGTTGCATTTCATATTGGGAATGATACAAAATATTTTATATTATGTTTTGAATTCACATGAATGCAACACAGGCACAAAAACAGAATGTCAGATCATAGTAATAACTAAGAAAATAACACTGAACGTACCCAATCTTTATCAAAAATATGGTAACATTTAAGTCACTCAGAGAGAGATCCGCCAGCCATCAGAGAACATTTAGAATACATTCTATTCTGGCGTTTTCCCGTCACGCATTTCTACGGCGGTTTCATTTTTAGAAGCTGCATATATTTTCATGTAATTTGTAGCACGGCGAATCCGACAGCCGACATCCGCTTTGGCTCTGTTCGGGCTCTAAGAAGGAAACACTGACTCACTTTCTGTGCACCTGCCCGGCCCTAGCCAGGTCTAGATGAAGAGCGCTAGGCAAACCCTTCTTCAGCAATTTAGAGGAACTCTCCACAGCAAAAATCAACAACCTTTTAACATTCATCAACTTAACTTAATGGTTATAAACTAACAGTGCGATATACACTCTACTGACAGGTACACGATGTTATGGTACCAAAACGGCTTACCAGAGCTACTTGAATCCTATTAGTATGTAGCATCACCATCTTAACCACCTAAACCAACTTTTAAAGACCACTACGTTAAACATTTTTAACAGATTTCGGTCACATTACATCTAAATTACCTATCTTCTTTTATTTATTTATTTATTTATTTATTTATTAATTTATTTATTTATTTATTTATTTATTCATTCATTCATCAACAGATTAAAGTATCCTTACTGACTACTAGACTTAAAGTATTAATAGTTAACAATAAAATAATAAAAATAGTTAGTTATTCAAAATATTGCTTATACTATGTAAATAAGAACATAAGTGATTTTTGAAAGCATCTCTGCTTAAACCAGGATAGAAATCAACATGTATGCAGACTGAATTCGCCAGTTTTAAACAACGTGTTATTGGTTCATTACAAGTGTAGTTTACTCTGCGATATGGTATATGAAATAAATTCCGTGCTCTAAGATCTCGTGAGGGAATGCGAAAACTAATCTGAAGAAGCAATTCAGGACAATTAATGCCACTACATATAATATCCCTTACAAACATGACGGCAAAATATTTACGACGCATCTTCAAAGTGAGAATACCGAGAAGTAGACATCTTACGTTATAAGCCGGCATTTGTATATTCCAATTTAATCGTCCGATTGCCAATCTCGTGAAACGTCTTTGAACTCGTTCAATTCTATCAGAGTGCACTGATTCTAATTAATTATTCTAATACTGATTTCACAAAAGCATTATATAATGAAATTAAAGAAAAAGGATCGTTAAATTCATGTCAGTCTCTTTACATCTGACTCAAGATCCGCGCATTTGGATGTCAACTTCAAACGAGCAAAAATTTTTATGTCGTCAACGTACATTAAACACTGAGAAAATTTAAGAATTTTAGGTATTTCATTAACAAATAATAAAAACAGAAGAGGTCCTAAATGACTGCCTTGAGGAACGCCTGAAGTAACCCGGATAACTTCTGAAAGCACATTGTTAATGCGAACATATTGCGTCCGTCCAGTTAGATAGGACTTAAGCCATTTTAAAATATTTGAATGAAAGCCAATTTTTTCCAGTTTGCTTATTAGTAGGTTATGGTGAACCCTATCGAACGCTTTAGAAAAGTCAGTGAAAATAACATCACACTGGTAACCTTTTTCAAGGCTATTTAGGACGTAATTACAAAAAATAGTAAGGTTAGTAACAGTTGACTTACCGGTCACGAAACCATGTTGGAATGGAGATATAGCCTCTTTTACAAAAAAAGTGAGCCTGTTGTAGACCAATTTCTCAAACAATCTGGGAATCGACGAGATTTTACAAATCGGTCGATAGTTCGATACATCGTTCTTGGACCCTGATTTGTAAATTGGTAGTATAAATGAAATTTGCCATTCGGAGAGAAAATCACCATTTTTGAGTGATTGATTAAAAACTAAAGCAAGAGGAAAGGCTAATGCTTCTGCACATTTTTTTAAAAGAATTGGTGGAAAACCATCAATTCCAGGCTGTTTATCGGTGTTTAAATGACTCAAACCTTCAAAAACTTCCAACACACTTAGCTGAAAACTTCCTATGTTGCTTGAAGAGTCTATTAACTCTAAGTTATTTAAGATTGGATTAGAAGTGGGAGAGGTATAAACAGATTTAAAAAATTTGGCGAAAAGGTTGCAAATTGTGGGGAGATCGGAGGTAGTGTTGCCAAGATAACTAATAGTATTTGGAATACCAGCAGATTTTTTTTTACTGTTTATATACTGCCAAAAGCTTTTACTGTTATTAGTTTTTAATTTAGACTCTTCCTGAAGTATATAAACTTTATACAAAAATTTATTCAAATGATCAAGTTGTTTTTGAAGGCTTCGATATTTATCATAAAGCTCCATATTATGTGGGTTTTTATTAAAAAATTTATAGGCTTTGTTCTTCCTGTTGTTTAGATTTACTAGAGCACTATTAAACCACTTGGGCTTAGAAGATGTTTTAAAATATTCTTTAGGAATGAAAAAAATCATCGCTTCATTGAGCTTACTCGAAAAATAGTTAAAGTTTTTTGATAATTCTGCGTTGTTTAAAACTGACAACCAATCTATATTGTTCAAATAATTAGTAATACTACAAAAATCACCTTTGGAAAAATTAAAATAATAATTGCTATTTTGAGTTGGCTTAAGATAGCTATAAAATTTGAATGTAAGGCTCAGTACATTATGATGGTTTGTATGAAGTACTAATGTTGAATTAACACTGCTAACATGAGCATTTATTTCCCTATCTACAAAAATAAGATCAAGAAGTCTATTATTATTATTAAAAATACCATTCAATTGGTGCAAATCAAATTTCGCGAAACTATCAACAACTATACTCTCTACAATTGCTTGTAATATTAAAGATAGCCAGTAATGCTCATCGCCATCATAAATCCAATTTATGTTAGGAAGATTAAAATCACCCATTATTATTACGTGCTGGTTATCTTTTAAGTTACTTAAAATACATTCACAATTATCAATGTGCATTTTATATAAATAAAAAGGACTACCAGGATGAATATAGCTTACAATTAAGAAAAGTTCATGACTATTATCAACATTTATTTTTATAATTAACTGATCTGAATCCAACATAAAATGCGGCGCTGTTGACTGAGAAGAAGGTAGAATTAATTGCGTTGATAAAAGAACTGTACGTACAGCGATCAGTACTTCACCGCCTCTGCTAAGACCAGATATTTGAGGGCATCGATCTTTACGAAATACGTTGTACTGCTGAGATTCAAAAAATTCGGAACTGTGATGATTCGCAGAAAGCCAAGTTTCAGTAAAAACTATGACGTCATGTTGCAACGAGGATGAGAATAACAGAATATTCATGGCTTTGGTTCTTAAGCCACCGACATTGTGATAGCATAATTGAAAATCATATGTAGAAGATGTAGAGTACTTGGGATAATTTTTTAAGTTATCGCTGGTAGCGGAGGGCCGATTAAGTTTTTTGAAATATTAGAAAACAATTTTATACGGACGTTGTAAGGCCAAATTGAGGCATCCATTACTCTTTTCTTTATGTGAGCAGGGAAGCCAAATTTAAAGTTCATAAAACTTAGTTTGCTGATGTCTGCTTCTTTTTTTGCTAGCCTGAAGCATTTAAAGAGATCAGGTGGTAAGCTTAGTTTCGCAGATATATGGCTTATGATACTTTCAGGAATAGTATCGGCACGAAATTTAGACAAGTGTATCCATTTTAATTGAGGTAACGCATTTAGATTGGAAGTTAAATCTGATCCGAAAATATTTGATGTTCTGTTCTGGTGTGTTTTTTTATTGAATATATTAGTAACCACCGAAGAACTTTCAGCAAAGTTGTTGTTTACAGAGGTTGAAGCAGAGCGCTGAGTAGCAGGCAATGCTGTAGCATTGACTAAAGGCGCCGGCCCAGCAGGCAGATGATTGTTGTTAATAGCTGAATCACTGAGAGAGTCGTGAACTATATTAGATTCAAGAGTTGAAGCGTAGCTAAATGCATTATGAGTGTTTGTTTGAACAGCAGCTGTTGTGACAGTAGCGCTGGGATCAATTACAGCAGTATTAGAAGAAGACGATGAAGAAGAGTGAGAAGAAACTGCAACAGCTTTACTTATTAAAACACATCTCAACCAGCATTTTGTATCGCGGAAGAGCAGAAGTGATTCTCCTTCAAGACCAATTTTTTGCTAGCTCGCTCGCTATCTTATCGCTTTCTGCGATATCGTGGGAAAAAGAAGTCTATCGTTGCAAAATGTTCTAGAAGAGCAGAAAACACTGAGGTGCAGAAAGCGATTCTTCCTAATGAGCTTTGTTTTAAATTATTATAAAATAAACAGTTATAGAAGAAAAAAAAAGACGAAACGGTAGGGTTATGATTTTGAAAACAAAACTTTTGAAATCAAGAAGTAAAGATGGCGAATAGACCCTTAGCACCCTATTGCTCCTTCAAGTGCTCAAAAAATAATAAAATATTGTTTACATAATAAGTGAAAATTCTCAGTGTACTGTTAACATTATAAGAATGAAAGATTCTTTCAAAATTATTTATAACAAAATATAAGGCTATCTTTGTTTCCAGTAGTAAAGGGACACATGGTGTGCTTTTGTTTTCGTTCTGTTTTTTTTTCGTATAATTTTTCTTGTTCTCTCCTATCTTGTTCGTCATAAGCAGCATGCCTACTCCTTTCATCGCTTACTGTGTAAGGTAGATGTCATCAGTGTTTTAGCGGCCATGTCCAATACTTATGAAAATTGTAAGTAGGCTTTGGAAGCCTCGCAGCTTCATTGTATTTAAAAAATAATAGAAAATGAAAGAAAACACTAAAAGAATGCTAAAAAAAAAAACGAAATCAAATGACGCCATTTTTTTCTTTTCACAATAATTTCCATAATTTAATAAAAAGATTTATTATCTTTTTCGTTAGCGTTTCAGTATGAATTGATTATAATAATTGAGAAATAATGTAATAATTTAAGAGAAATTAGTAATTTTTGCAATTACACCTTACTGGAAAACTATTAAAATACTTTTTAAAGGTAAAGTTATATACAGTAAATATTGCATTTAAACATGTAAGCTTACATTCAATGAATACATAATAAATTAAATTCATTTCACAGCTCTGACAAATTATTCATTTCATTTACAGTTAAAGCTATTCCATCTACTCTATTTTCATCTCAATTAAACATTTTTACATGCTATTGTTTGTAAGCCAAAGTTGCGACATTTGTTGAAAACATGTCTGGGCCATGTTTATTTTGTAAAGTTACGACTTACTAAAGGTCAAAAACTTTTACTCATTATTAAGTTAATTTTGGTTTTGTTCTTTTTGTTTCTTTATTTTGTGTTCTTCTGTGGAGGCTTTACTGGTAAAAATTTTGGAAAGTTAAAGTAGAATTCTATTTGCATTTATTGTCAGATTACCGTTTGATAAAGTGTGAGATGCAAGATATGCAAATATTTAATGTTAAAAAAGTTTATGTGTTGGGCTTCGAACACATTCATACTAATTTAAGTTAGTAAAATATGATTTAAGCTTTAAACAAACTCAAATAACTACGGTATTAAGGAAAAACTAATTGTCGCATCTTAAATTTACTGTAACTAAATTAAGAACACTAAAATTTTTTTATTTCGTCATAAAAAATTGTATAATTTTGAGTTTAACTTAAAATTTTATTCAGTTTAATAAAAATTAGATTATAATTTAACAGCCTGACACGTTGTTGTTGTAATATTTTGATTACATTTATGTGCTTGAATAGAGTGACAATTGGTGTGGTTGATATAAAAAAAACAAAAGCAACAACATCATCAACACGCTTTTTAGGCACACATATCGCAGCAATTAAACAGAACATGCAAACACACTAAAAAAAAAAAAAACCACACACACACTCGCAGTCACTACGACACGAGCTTGACTTCTGCTTCATTGCTGTCGTTTCCTTTTGAAAGATGTCGACTTCTGTCGATACCAAAATATATCAGGCTGCTTCAGCATCCCACTAAACCGCAAGTAATGGTTTATCGAAAAGAAAGAGTTTTGCGAACATTTTTCGGCTGATATGTTTAAATTATATTAGAGCATTTGCGAAATTGAATGAAAATTTGCTTTTCTATTTCTTTATATCTAAAGGATTGATCGATAAGCTTGATTTTCTTTTTGAATTAACCATTAGTTAAAAATTTGCTAAAAAGTGCAATTCGGGCGACGCCAAAATTGGTTCGGACCAAACAAAGTATACCACGTGAAATGATTTTTTATATATAGGGCCTTACAGTTTGAGTTTTTTTCTTCAAATTAAAATGAAACACAAATTTTGAATGAAAATTCATATAATGTAGAGGGTCTACAATTTAGTAATGATAAATGATTTCTTCCAAATGTCCCCCCAGAACACGTCTACAGATGTGGATTCTTTAGGTGTAATTTTCGGTTGAATTTCGGCATATTTCGGGCTCTATATTGGCAATTTCTTGTCCAATGTTGCCTTATATGTGATTTAACTGCATAAACCCTATCTTTGAGATGACCCCACAGAAAATAGTCCAAAGTCGTTAAGTCGGGTGGTATTTGCGGCCAAATTGCTTCAGAATTTTTTGAGTTTATTCTTCCTAGGAATTTTGTTTGCAATCGCTGCATTTCGCACCGACTTGTTGAAACCACATATTGCCAATACTATCAAAAATATAAAAAAAAAATTATTAATATGCCACGATATCAGAGCCTCAAATATGCTTAACAAATAAACATACCTGTACCATATTTTGCTTTTGATCATTTGTATTTGCTTATTTTTTTGGTCATTTTCATTTGCTTATGCTTTTTTATTTGCGTGTTTCCTTTTGATTTTGCTCATTTGAATTTGCTGTTGCTTTTGCTCCTTCTTTGTTTTTGCTGTAGCTTGATTGCTCATTTATTTTTGCTTATTTGCTTTTCTTCAAGAATAGAAGAAAATTGATCCCCAAATCTGATGACGACTACCGCAAACGAAAAACTGATAATGATTTACGGATATGCACCTGGAATGTCCGAACCCTTAATTGGGAAGGTGCCTCTATCCAACTGACTGATGTCTTGGAAAGATAAAAAGCTGATATCACTGCTATCCAAAAAATGCGATGGAAGGGACAGGGTTGCATTCGGCATGCACCCTGCGATATCTACTAAAGCGGCCATGCGGAGAAGCACGAGTTTGGATGCGGATTTGTAGTTGGCAAGAGACTACGGCCCCACGTCCTGCGATTCACACCTGTGAACGAACGACTTGCCATAATCCGCATCAAGGTTAGATTTTTCAATATAAGCCTAATATGTGCGCACGCTCCGACAGAAGACAAGGACGATGAGATCAAGGAAATTTTCTGCGAGCGCCTTGAAAATGCTTACGAGCGCTGCCCCCGTCACGACGTAAAAATCGTGCTTGGTGACTTCAACGCTAAGGTGGGCAAGGAAAATATTTTTGGTCCAACAGTCGGAAAGTTCAGCCTCCACGACAACACCTCCGATAACGGAATGAGGCTGATTGACTTCGCCGCAGCACGAAACATGGTCGTAAGTAGCACTAGATTCAAGCATCTCAATATTCATAAAGCCACCTGGATGTCCCCTGATCAAAAAACAAAAAATCAAATTGATCACGTTTTGATCGACGGAAGGCACTCTTCCAGTGTATTGGATGTACGCACGATCCGTGGTGCAAACATTGACTCGGATCACTATCTTGTTGCAGCCAAGATCTGTACACGTCTATGCGCAGCTAAGAATACACGCAACCCTACACAGAGAAAGCTAGACGTCGATAAGCTGCAATCAAAACAGACAGCCGATGCTTTCGCCACTCGACTCTCACTCCTGCTTCAAAGCACTCCTCCAATCGATGATATATGCGCGCAGTGGACTCACATTTCCAACTCCATGCGTGCGGCTGCTGAAGAGGTGATTGGCTACCAACGCCCTAGCCGAAACCAGTGGTACGACCAGGAGTGTCGCGACGCCACTGCAGAGAAAGACGCCGCCTACAAAGCCACCCTGCAGTCGGCTGTAACGCGCGCTGCTAAGGAGCGATACAAAGAAAAGAGGAGGGAAGAGAGACATATTTTCAGGCGGAAAAAAAGAGAGGCAGAAAAGCGCGAGCAGGAGAAGATTGAGATGTATGGTGACAGGAATGAGGCCCGAAAATTTTTCCAACAAATAAGACGCCTTGCCGATGGTTTTAAAACCGGGGCCTCTTCCTGCAAGGATGAAAACGGGAATCTAGTGACAGATGTCCAGAGTACACTGACGTTATGGAGGGAACACTTCTCTAAGCTTCTAAATGGCGACGCTGACAACAATCCCGCCAATAGAGATGATATTCCGGAAACCCCAATTTTGGATGACAGCGTTGAGGTTCCGCTGCCCGACTATGATGAAGTTCTGACAGCTATAGCTCGGCTTAAAAATAACAAAGCCGCGGGAGCTGATGGCTTACCTGCTGAGTTGTTTAAGAACGGAGGCGAAGCTCTACTTAAATGCATTCACGAGCTTCTATGCAGAATATGGTCGGAAGAATGCATTCCGAACGATTGGAATCTCAGTGTGCTCTGCCCAATCCACAAGAAAGGCGATCCCACTATCTGTGCCAATTACCGTGGGATAAGCCTTCTTAATATCGCATATAAGGTCCTGTCGAGCGTTTTATGTGAAAGATTGAAGCCCATTGTAAACGAACTGATCGGACCTTATCAGTGTGGCTTCAGACCTGGAAAGTCCACCATCGACCAGATTTTCACGCTACGACAAATCTTGGAGAAGACTCAAGAAAAACAAGTCGACACCCACCATCTTTTTGTCGACTACAAAGCCGCCTTCGACAGCCCAATAAGGAAGCACCTGTACTCCACCATGTCTGAATTTGGTATTCCTGCAAAACTAATACGACTTTGCAGGATGACACTGAGCAACACCAGCAGCGCAGTTAAAATCGGGAAGGACCTCTCCCCACCATTTATTACCAAACGAGGTTTCAGACAAGGTGATTCCTTATCGTGCGACTTTTTCAACCTAATGATGGAAAAGATCATCCGAGCTGCTGATCTGAGACGTAGTGGCACAATATTCTACAAGAGTGTTATGCTGCTTGCGTATGCTGATGACATCGATATCATTGGCCATAATACGCGCGAAGTCAGTGCATCATTTTCCAGATTAGAAAGAGAGTCAAGTCGAATGGGTCTGTCAGTGAATGCAGATAAGACGAAATACTTGGTGTCAACAAACAAACAGTCCCAGCGTCTTGGAACCCACGTTATGGGTGTTGAAGATGAAAAGAATTTAGGAGCATTCGAGAGAAAGATTCTTCGTAAGATCTACGGACCAATCTGCGTCAATGGCGAGTACCGAATACGGTGGAATGATGAACTGTATGAGCTGTACGCTGACATCGACATAGTCAAGCGCATTAAAATCGAGCGGCTTCGCTGGCTTGGTCATGTTCAGCGCATGAAAGATGATGCTCCAGTGAAGAAAACATTCGATTCGGTACCCAGCGGCGGTCAACGCAGAAGAGGACGACCGCATCTTCGTTGGAAAGACCAAGTAGAGGACAACCTGACGAAGCTTGGAATTTCCAACTGGCGCCAGCAAGCGAAAGACAGAAATGGCTGGCGCAAATTCTTAGATGAGGCCAAGACCGACATACGGTTGTAGCGCCAACTAAGTAAGTAAGTAAGTAAGTATTTGCTTTTAGTTTTGCTCATTCGCATTTCCTTTTGCTTTTGTGTGTGCTTTTGTTTATTTGCTTATTTCCTTTTGCTCATTTGTATTTGCACTTGATTTTGCTCATTTGCAATTACTTTTGCCGAAATCTCATTAAGTCATAAATTGCTTCATTTTTTTAGAACGAAGTTCCATAACGAGACTTCTTCGCGGTTTTTTCATTACACGACTTGTGGGTGGTGTGATTTGGTAGAAACCGTCACGTAACATTGAGATTGCTGTGTGTGCATGCACGCGAGTATCGAGCAAACAATAAAGCAGTCGAGAGTGACATGTGTGTGCGTGCGAGTATTGAGATTCGAGCAGACTAACAAACGATTAGGCGAGTGCGAAACTTTCTCTTTATCACTCTCTCTCTCTCTCTCTCCGTGACTGTTTTTAAAACGTAGAAATTTCGATAAAACGCATTTGTTATTTTATTTGTCTGTTTGTTTTAAATCATACGTGAGAATATTTATGGCAATTAAGTTTTAGGAAATGGAAACTGCAGTAAATGTGTGTAATAAAATGTAAACCGATGTTAAAATTTGAAAATTTTTTTGACACTAGGATGGACCTTAAATATGTGTATTTTATTTTATACTTTTTGTGTATGTTCTGGCATTATTAAGGGGGTCACTGATTTCGATTCTGATGTTAGTATTTCAAAAAAGTTTTTTGACAATAGGCTGGATCCTAAATATGTGAATTTTTGTTTTATAGTCCTTGTAGATGCGCCGATTGGGAATCTTATGGTAGAATTTAAAAAAATGTTTCCACACTAGGGTGGACCCTAAACATATGTTTTTTGGTTTATACTCTATGTATATTTTATAGCAGTATATAGGTCGCTGATATCGAACCTAATTTTAAAATTTCAAAAATTTTTTTTGACACATGGGTGGACCTTGAAAGTGTGTTTTTGTTTTATACTCTTTGTATCAGTATAAGGGGTCGCTGATTTCGAATCTGATGTTAGAATTTAAAAAAACGTTTTTTACACTAGGGTGGACCATGAAAACGGGTTTTTGTTGCTTTTTACTCAATATGTATAAGCTGGCAGTATTAAGGGTTAGCTGATTTCGAATCTTATGTTAGAATAAAAATATTTTTAACACTAGGGTGGACCCTAAAAATGTGTTTTGTTTAGCTTTATACTGTTAAGTAAGTCAAACTTTCAATCATGCTTTTTAGTGTCCAACCAAATGTGGATTTTTGGCCAAAGCTGAATGTTCGGCCAAATAGAAATAATCGGCCTTGCTTTCGTTATTTAAAAATTTCAGTACAGAAAACGGCAATCATTAAAGGTGAAATATGCAATTTTCATTATTCTTTTTTGGAAAAAGTAGATAATATAGGTACTTTAAACTTTTTGGTTATATTTACTTTAAAGAAACTTGTATAAAATTTTTAGATTATATTCAATAATTTTTTAATTAATATACTGCAGCAAGCCATGAGGTGACGTGGACCAGTATTTAACCCTTCCAGGCAGTGATGCATCAATTGTGCGAATATCTTTTAGTCTAAATATCTTTACTGCTATTTCACGAATGTTTATCAATTTTACATGTATCGATTGTGCAGGTTATTGTTTATGTTTGCCTTTCATATTGTTTAGCTGTTCATTTTGTCGTTTGTAAAATTTTCACGAAATTCTTGCGTCACATTTATTTCTTTTTAAACGAGTGGTAGAAGTTAGTTGTTTTTTTCATATACTAAAGTACTAATAGCGCAATTTTAGTGAAATTGACACATTTTAACTAAAAATATAATATATTTTAAAATTTCAAATGATTTGACAACAATTGAAGCAAAAAAAAATATTTTCAGCACAAACTTTCTTTTCCTGAAAATCCTTGAAGGATATGAAAATATCAAAATTTAGTCATTGAATTTGTTTTCATAGCATATAAAGACCATTTACTCCAAAAAATCACAAAAAAAAATTCTCAGTAGCTCAGCGTCAGATCTGAAATGGTTAAAACACGAACTGAGCTGGCGACCTTCCTCCCACAGGTTGCAAAATTCATCTGAAACAAAAATCAAAATATTTTCCTGTTGAGTATGAATGTGATTATGGATTAATTTTTGTCATTTTTATTGAAAACTTTCATTACTTTTTTGTTGGTAGAAATTCCAATATGAAATTTATCAATGAGATTATGGCCCATTGACAATTTAATAACTAGTATTTTGAAAAAAAAAATAATATAAAGATTCGTCTAAAATTGACTGAGTTATGAAGTCACAAGCTCAAAAACGTAGTGGTAAGGTATTACCTGTGGTTCAAGCCCGCAAAAATAACGTTTTTTAAAATTGCTGTAGCTTAGTCGTTTTTCAATTCATCAACTTTGGGTTTTTATTACGAGAAAGAAGACGTAATTTCCTAACATTTTCCGTACTTTTTATATTTCGATGTTTTTGTATCCCCCCTCCCAGAGCGATGAAAATGGGCACGTAAAAATGAGAAGGTAAACAAAAGAATTTCGATACGACATCTGGTTATCAAGAAAACAACACCCCGCTTTCTTGATAACCAGATGTCGTATCGAAATTCTTTTGGCTGCATTTTTTTTGGTAATTATGTCAGGCGGGTCCTGAAATATGATATTTGCAAAATATATAAAATGGACACAATGGCGCAATTTTAAAAATTAGCTGCTTTTTGGGGGTTTTTGCCACACCCCTCCCCCGGTAGTAGAGTTAGGCCAACTATCTTAGTTCAGGACCTGCCTAACGTGATTACCTACAAAACGCCGCCCGCCGCCTTCATCCGATTTCTGGTTCTCGAGAAAAACGACACCAAAATTTGAAAAAAGTGATTTAGAGAAAAGTGCATTTCAAGTTTTATTGCTTCACTTCGGCGCGAGTGTATATATACATATATAGCTATGTAACTACAAAAATAATTCTAATTTTAAAAAAATCCTTTAAAGAGACATTGTTTTTGAATTATTTTGAAGACATTTATGAAAAAAAAATTGAAAAATTTTTTTTTAACCGAAGGTCATACCTTAAAGAAAACGCGTTTAATATTTTAAATATAGTGCGCTTCCTGCCTTGGACGATTTCTTTTTTTCTATCGCAAAAAATGCAAAAAAAAAACCAATAAAAAAATTTTTGGAATTACAAAAAAGCAAAAAAAAAAAAAAATCGGCAAATATTCGGCAATTTTTGGCGAAGCCGAATATTCGGTCGGACACTTATGCTTTTCAATCAATTCGAGCTCCATACGAGGAACATGATGAATGTTCAATGATCAATGTGTTTTTGCGTCATGTAGCAAACATTGCTGGCAACGGTAACTGCCTATTTTCATCTCTCATAAGAATTTTACAACTTAATTTTCAATAAATGAATATTTTTGTAATGATTGTTCTTTTACGTACATTATTTGAACTAAAAATAAGAAATATACAGATTTTATTTTGACTTTAATTTATAATTGAAGAAAAAGTGTAAAAAACTTAATTCCTGACAGGAACTTGGGATAACGAAAAATTTTTAGTTCCGGAATCCCGGGATTCCAAACCCTTAACTCTGGGATTTTATTTACAAGAAAATAGAAACATTTTTAGCAACTATAAATGCAACTGCAATGTAAACGATGTTTTTTGTATTATCGAAATCACCTTGGTCCTTTTTTGTCTCTCTATAGTAAAGAGTCTATACATTTTGAAAGGCTTTTTTCAGTTTGTTTTTGGTTCGATCCTAAAATACTATGCTTACTAGGCTTTTGAACTTTCACGGAATTTTGAAAGAAGCAATAGTTTTCTTACTATACTATAGTCTTTTACTATAAAATTAATATTTTATTCACATCATACTATCTTATTATGGCTATAATCTGATCTCTTATATAAGATTTGTTAAATATTGTAATAGTTTACTATGAAAAATAATGAATAAAATCTTTTTTCTATTCTATGCTATTCTTTTCTACATTTTTTTTTTAAAATATATTTTAAAAAAAATATAATATATTTTTTTTTCTGAAATAAATGTTGTAATTTTCTGAAGTAAAAAAATCATGACATTTTTCATTAAATAAAATCAAATAAAATTTGAATATTTAAAAATTTATCAAATATCTTTTATTAAGGACCGTAAAGGTTATGATTTTTATAAAAACAAAATCATCATACCATAATCGTTTTTTTTTAATATAAATTTTTTTCGATCTGGTTTAAGCAGGTGATGTATATTTTATCTATCATAAAATTTACAAGTGTTTTCCCTAAAAATACAAAATGATATTGTATAATTTAACTTTATCTTTTAATTATTGTTTAATTTTGCTCCTTCTTTTTTATACATTACAATTGTTTTGTAACTCTTGTCTGCATTAGTTATTATGAATTCGTTTTGCTGTTGTCTTATACAATATTGAGTGTTTTTTGTATATTTTAAGTATAAACAAAGATTACGTTTGGAATATTTTTAAAAATAAAAAAAATTAAAACCAAATAAAATGCAATTATTTTTGCCAAAGCGGAGAGAAAGAGTTTTTAAGGTTATCTACTTTTAATACAGCTAAATTAAGTTTTTTTAGAATTTTGGCATTTCGGGATTCCGAATCACGAGTTTTAAATCCCGGGATTTGCCTTCTGTATTGAAAGCCCTAGTCCTGATGATGTTATATTACTTTTTTGTTTCTGCCATAACGTCAAAGAATCGACCTTCATAGTCGTACCTTAATTTTATTCCTAGCTCTTGTTCTTAGCGAGTTATAACTCCATGTCACGCCATGACGTTTTTAACTTTTAATTTGTGGAACCTTGAGGTAAATATAACGTTTTCATTTCGAAAAATTCAATTTTGAGTGTCAATTTACTCCGATATGAATTTAAAAATGGTACTTTTTGTTCACTGGGATGATTGGTTTATTGTCTGGCTGCTAGTTGTTGATGTTGTAGATGAGCCTTGGGAGGATGACTTGCACGAATTAAGCAGCAGCAAACATGCAGCAAATAATTTGAATTTTTTTATGCGTTAACTTGAGCGCGTGTTACACACCAATACGCATACAATATATACACAACCCACTGACATTAATAACAACAAATAACATAACGAATAAAAACAACAACCAAAAACCCATTTAATGTCATTTGTAACGACATGAGCTTCAAAAATTTAATGTTAGCATTATGCAATCTATCATTCCGTCTGCTGCCCTACTTCGGTATTATATTTTCATTACTCTGCTCGCGGTTTAATGCTTTGAGCAAAAACAGTAAAAAAGAAAAGTAAAATATATTTAAAAGTGAACACAAAAAAAAAACAGGGAAAAAATCTTTTAAGTAATGGTTTTGCTATAAAAATAAAATAACTTACAATTACCTTTTTTATGTGTCCGACGTAATAACTTCTATCGGCGGATACAGTATTTTTATAACGAATGCAAATTTTTGTCCATTCTCTTTTACTTGGCTAACGTGTTCATACTTAAATGATACAATGTGAGGGAGAAGAAAAAAAATTTGTTGTTAGGCTCTTCCAACTACACATAAACTGGCCCAACATAATGAATCCACCATTGAACTCTACGTGCGAATTGATATCTTTGCATGTTATTTACGCGCACGCAATTCCATAACTAGTTAATGTTTTCACCTAAATGTTCCATTAAATTAAGCAAAAGTCGTCAAAAATATCTGACTGAAATCTGATGAAAAAATATCGGATGCTATGAGCTAAAATCTTGCATAGCTTATCGTAGTTCATTATCAAGTTTATCGTAAACATTAATTTTTTTTAGATTTTTTCAAAAAACCAAAAAAATATCTTTTTGAAAAGTAATTTATTCTATATATGTTTATATCTTTCTCTGTTTATTGAGTAATGAGCCATTAAAAGTTGCTGATAAAAAGCATGGAGAGAATGATCGGAAAAAAATTTCGTTTGTTTGTGAAGCAATAACTTTTTGCCTTCAGAGTAAATGTAATATGTAGAATCCTTTCAACAGTGATGTGAATCCTTTCAGTTGTGCTGCATAAACTGTTTGCCTTTACCAAATAAACGCATAATCAATATTTAGCTCGAACGTTTAGCATTAGCTTGGTATATTAGTTTGCATAAAAACAAAATTACAGTAAAGTGAGTGTGCATTCAGTACAAAAGTAAAACTTTTTAAAAGTAAGAATAAGAGAGATTTTTGTGAAGGAAACAGAGAGAGAGAGAGATAGAGTGAGAGATAATTTAAAAAAAAAAAAGGAATGCGGTCGGGGGACCCCCGTCAGAAAAGAAGTTTCTTACGCTTTTTCTTCAACTCTAAATATAATTCGAAATAAAATCTGCATATTTTTATATTTTTTTTGTATTATATTTTATTTTAAATATATTTTCAAGTCAAATAATGTAAATGAACAGTCATATTAAAAAGTTTAATATAATATTTTAGGAAAAAAAGAGTTATTTATTTAAAATTTAGATGTTAAATTCTTATTTAATTTAATTTAATTATCATGTTCACATATAAGACAAAGTCTTTTAAATGCAGTAAGAAGTCAAAGAATAACAACAAGTTATAACGAACAAATAAATAAAAACAAAACATTTTAAATTACTTATATTAAATTAAAAAAACAAATTGTAAGCAACGACTAAAATTAACTTTAAATTTTAAATTTAAGTTATCATCTTAATATAATCAACAAACACATGCATTTGACTCAAGAAATTAAATTTAGCTATAAGCTTAAATTTTAACAATAAATTATAATTGAATTGAATTTAGACTTATGTACAAATCACCTTTAAAAAACTTTATCAAATAATGAAGAAGATAACACTAATAAAATAGAAAATAGAAGAAAGATAGATAGATGCTTAAATTTGTGCTTATTTCGGGTACTTTTGATTCTTGAAGGTAGAGAATTCCACATTCTGATAGCGTTCACAAAAAAGAGTGTAAGAGTTCAAAAAATTGTATACAGGGATTACAAGGTTCCTATTTCTGGTCGATCTACAAAACTGTAACTTATTAAATAAGTAATTAGGAGTTTGTGTATAAATCAAAAATACAAAAAAATACAGTTTCTAGCATCCAAATAATTGAAAATATTGCAACGAAGTACTCGATTGTTCAAATGACTTACACGGTCAAACTTTTTAAGGCAATAAACGTATCTGACAGCATTATTAAGTACAAGTTGTAACTTAAGCTTTGACCTAGAACCAAGCTTGCTGTAAACACCTTCTGAGTAGGAAATTATTGGCATTATGAGTTGAATCACTACCTTTCTTCTAGGCTCAACAGGCACAAATGATGCAGTTCTCCTCAGGTTCCATAGGTTATAGCAAACTTTACAAACACTAGAGTTTATATGGTCTTCACAGGAGAGTGAGGAGTTAATATAGTAACCGAGATTTTTAACTTTACCTATAAATTTCAAGTTGATTCCATTCAGAAAAATGGCTGGTATATCAGAGAAAGAGTATCTAGACCTAAAAATCGGAAGAAGAAATGATTAAAGAGGGTTAAGATTAAGCTTATTAGCTTATGCCCAATCTACTATTCAACAAGGCGTTCAGCATTGAACATGAAGCAAAAAAACCCATTTTTAGGGTTTACCCAAGTTTCAAAAAACTTTTTGAAATTCTAACATCATTTTCGAAATCAGCGACGCCTTAATACTGCCAGCACATATGCAAAGCGTACAAAAAAAACATTTTCATGGTCTACCCTAGTGCCAAAAAACTTTTTGAAATTCGAACATCAGATTACACAGTACTACACACATTTGCTGCAGTATCTATTTCTTAAAACTCATTTGCAATCAAGACTCTCACGTATGATTTAAAACAAACACACAAATAAAAACAACAAATGCGTTTTAAGGAAATATCTACGTGTCAGAAACAGATACACGTAGAGAGAGAGAGAGAGAGAGAGAGAGAGAGAGAGAGATAGATAGAGAGAGAGAGAGAGAGAGAGAGAGAGAGAGAGAGAGAGAGAGAGAGAGAGAGAGCGAGAAACAGAGAGCTGCGCACTCGCCTACTCGTTTGCTAGTCTGCTCGAATCTCAATCAGGGATGATATTTGTGATGGATAAGGACTTTTTTACCTCCTTTCGATTTCAAAAAGTCCCCAACTCCTTTTGGTCCTAAAAAGTACTTTCGGATATACATTAGGCTGCGCCAATAGCTTTAATTTGAAACCATAGAGGCTCAGGTAGTGTCGTCACAGAGAGGTGGGTACCGTAGCTGTCAAATATAAGCACACCGTAAAACACAAAGGTACCCACAACAAGCGAGAATTTTATCTACTAACATTACCTTGCTGCCTGACAGATATCAAAAAGATAATTTTAATCGGTACTTAGATCTCTCATAATGTAATTTTCCATTTGTGGCAGATTTTCTGAAACTGGAGTATATAGTAACGGGATTTTTTTCACACGTAGCTAAGGATTTTCCTATTTTACCAAAATATTCGAGGGCCTGATGTGGAGCCATCAAGAGCTTTGAAAATATGCCCCAGGGTAATTCGTTAACATGCAGGAGCAAATAGCCCACTGCAATGGTCGTCCTAGTTGTTTCTCAATATACTGTATTACACCCAGAGGTCCGGAATAACCATCAACCTTTTCAAAAGGTCGCACAGTAATGCTCATCTAATGAGAGAAACAGTAAAGCTCAGTGAGCAACCGAAACAAATGAGAGATTGCTTTTTCCATTTCCCTCAGAGCGAACCTTTATTTTTGCAATATGAAAATTCTGGTCAGTAAGTGAGGGATACGAAGGAGGGAAAAAATATAAAGCTCACTTAATGATCACAAGCCAAGTGCGCACATGCACTTTATATGTTGTTTATTTTTAATGCTAGTGTGCAATAAATAAATCTAATAATAAATATGAGTAGAAATCCGAATGAACTGGTACGAATTTTTTTGTGTTTGATTCGCAAACATCAAAGTCGAAGTGTAAATGTTCCAATTCAATTTTAAGTGGAAACCACGGGACGAATTTAAAAAGGCATTTAAAAGTCAAACACAGCGATTTATTTAATAACGATTTAATTGTAAACGAAGAACAGAGTGGAGTGGTCAACAAAAAAATTAAAATTTCGTTTGAAGTTGATAAGGATCAATTCATTGCTTCTATAATTAAAATCGTAACGAAGGATGGCCAACCATTTTTTCAATTAGATAGTGATACCTGCCTCGACATGACACCCATTAATTCTCGGAACATAATTGATTTTGTAAACGCCAAATCAGAAGAAATCAAAAACGATATAAAAAAGTTAATTAAAGCAAGACTATTGTCACTAAAAATTGATTCGGCAACGCAACTTGAACGATCGATTCTTGGTGTGAACTTGCAATTTCTTTTTACAAATCCACTAAAAATCATTATAAAACTATAGGAATGGTCCAATTGGACCAACCACATACTAGTTCATATATTAAAGAAATATTGAAGAACATTTTTGAAGAATTTGGAATCGAACTTAGTCAAATTAGCAGGTAAATAAATATCTTACTTATATGCTCTAAGTTGTTGGTAGTTATTAGTTTTACTATACATGCTATACTTAGTATAACTTCTGATAATGGGCGGAACATGATCAAAACCGTCGAATGTTTGAATCAGGAAGCAATCAAACAACTTTCATGTTGTCTTTTGTAGCTCAATGTTACGCAAATTGTAATGGTTTATGCTTCATTTCCGTAGCTAAAATATTGTGTAAAAAAAATACGAATAAAAGCAAACACCCAAAAATCTTCAAAATATCAGGCAACCTAATTTAAAAAAATGTTACGTTAAATTTAAACAACTGATAAGAACCACTTGAAAATTCATACAGAGCATATTTAAATTGTACTCTAAAAAACTGCATTCCAAGATTTTTCTGACATCAAATTTGGAAAATTTGGGCCAACATTTTTTAATGGGGTTGCCCTATATTTTGGGAAATTTAGCGTGTTTGCCTTTCTTTTTATATAGTATTTTACTTAGGAAATTAAGTAAATATAAACAATGAAATTTTGGTTATACATACATATATATGCACATATGTTTAATTTTGTGATATTTCAGAATATAACTAGAAATTTCAAACTTTAGTAGGTGAATTTTAAATCACCATAATCAAATCATACCTCCGCTTGATGTTGTCACCAGGTGGAATTCCACGTTTCTAATGCTGGAAAAATTAATTAAGGTGAAAGATTTCATAACATCCGAAGGAATGATAGAATAAGAAATTGATTGGGAATCGATTGAAAGTTACGTAAAACGGTTGGAGCCTGCATGGATTACTACAGTTAAGCTCCAGCAGGAACAGCTCGTTTTAAGTGATTTATTTAAGTTGTGGTTGGAGTTAAAATTAAAGTGTGAGGCAGATGTCAGTGACATTAGTAAACAAGTTTTTGAAGCACTTAAAATGCGCGAATACATGTTGCTAGAAAATGTCACTTTATTAAGTGCAATTTACTTGGATCCGCGCCTCAATTTACTTTTATCAAATACACAAAAAGCTTCCGCAAAAGCAAATTTAAAGAAAATTGCGAAACACATTTTCACTATTAAGCAAGTTAGAATCGAAATATAGGTCCTGTAAAAAATATCCTGAAATTTAGTTTTTGTAATTGTAAAGTAAGTTTTATGTAGCATTAGTGTATGTTCCTGTTCACGTGTGTATGTTTGTGTGTCATTATTAAATCTACCCGAGGTTAAATCAACTTTCTATCTATCTTTTGAATTCACTTATAGAATGAAACACAGTCTCCAGTAGTCCAGCATGATTCTGTACTCAACATTTCTCAACACACAAATGATAATAGTGAAAATTCATTTCTCAGTGCGCTCATAGACCAAATCGTGAATGATGATAAGAAAATTTCAGATGAACCAACTACATCGCATATAGAACTCATCGATACTTACAACCAAATTGAAAATTTTGAAGCGTTACATAAGCGTTTGCCGTTAACTAGTAACATTTTAATATTTTTAGAAAAGAACGTACAATACCAATCACCAAAGTTTTTGAAACTGAGTTAGCCTTGGTTGTGTTTGGCGTGCCGGCGACACAAGTGTCAGTCGAAAGAGCCTTTTCTGCATTGCATTTTATATTAAGTGAGAGAAGATATAATTTAAGTGCAAAGACATTGAAAATTTGCTTTTAGTTAACTTAAATACTTAAGAATTTTGTTTATATATTTTTTAAAATACTGAATGGTTTTTTGTTTGTCTTGCTTTTGAAAACTATTAAATTTAAAATTAAAAACAACACTGGCTTCGGTATATTTTTATTGGGTTAAACATGTTTCAATGTACATTTTCGATATAAATTTCAAATGTGTTTTTTAAATTGTTTGTGTTTATTTAACCTTCACTAGCATTAATGTCATATTTGACATTGTGGGCTAGTCAAATTACAAAATTTTGCGAACTGACAAGGGTTAATATACGAATTAGAAAATAGTAAATAGCAACATAAAATGTTCAAAGTGGATTTTATTCTAAAATTTTTGGACTAAATTTAATTTAAATTCTAAATTTTAATTATAACTAATTTTTAGACTAAAAACCATTTTTGTATACTGAACGTGTATTTAATTAGTTGAAAACATCTGTACATCCAAATTAATTACGTTTTATTATCGAACAAACTGTAATACTTTTGCAAAACCATTAGGCATAACCAGTTCTTTTTTCTCTCACCAAATAACCGAAAAAACAACCGAAAAAATAACCATTAAAAATAAAGGTCCTCGGTTAATCTCAACCAAGGAGGGTTATTATTTCAGAGCAACAAATAAATCGCAGTTAGAAACCGCTTCAGTTCTCTCATAAAGGTTTCTCTCAGAGGGAAACCTTTATGTTCATTATGAACGAGTAAACATGAGAGATAAACCAAAAAGTAAAAACGGTTGCCAGTTATTTGCGAACCCTGATTACACCACCTTTTCAGCCTATGTTCGCTGCAGTTCCGTCACAACCAATACACTCTATTTGTTCCAAGCTGCATTTTTTTCTGTTTTTTTTTTAGATTTGGAGGCACAAAATGTGTCATAGTTTGTGACATTATATTAAATAGAAATCGATCTCAAGATTTGATATGATATGATAAGTATGTGAAGACATTAGTACTTTTTGTAAAAGACTCATGCAATAAGCTTTATTTAAGTATTTTAAGTGTGTATAAACCTGTGAAGTAAATTGTTTTTGTAAAATATGAAACAATTGGCAGTTCAGAATATGGTTTACATCTTGAATTTAATTTGGTGCTTAATATTTCTAGGAACCTAATGAATCGGATGCATTTTTGTAGATTTCAGATTTGAAAAATTGGCACTCTTTACTCATGAGGAATGCTCTTTATGCTGAACGGTTAAATTATTTAGGAGATTCTCACTGGTCAGACTCTGTAACAAATTAAATTAAGGTTTGCGTACAAAAGTTAGAAGGCTCGTTGCTCCTTTGTTAGAAGAAAAAAATTAGGTTATGTATGAGTTCATTTACCACTTGGTTGTTTCACGTAAAAAAAAAAATAATAGCGTCAACAAGAATTCAAAGAACACTAATTCCAACAACTACTTTGACATCTAGCTTTTTTTTCCAAAATGAGCCTACCCCGTGTACAGTTGAAAGAGCAACTTGCAAGACGCCTTGGGAAAATACGGCTTAAGAATGCGTCAATTAATTATTGCGATAAACTCCTACTTAAGTCAGAATCCTGTAGAATTTAGTTAAATTTTATAAAGATAATTTTTTAAACTCAAATAATTTACTCACGATCCACATAGAGGTATTTGCTCGTTCTGGGCGGCCAAAAGCCCAAAAGTCAAAGTAGGAATAATATTGAAAAAAAATAGTCACTGCGTTAAAAGAGATTCCAAAGAACATTAGACAACAACCAAAATTTTTTTCAGCGCACCACGCGCACGTACGAGCAGTCGAAAGTTGAGTGTTTTACAGAGTTCTCGTAATAGTACTCGGTTCCTTTACAAAACAACCGGTTTTCATAGTAAATATTAGCAAAACAAGTTAATCGCACAAGGAAAAAATGATGGATCCTAGTATTTCATATAATGGACTTATGAAAAATCATTTTACAACATATAATTAGTCATATCAATGCTGATTTTTTATTGATTGAAATTAACCTTCTTTTTGTAGTAAATTTTTGTTAAATTTATTTTTCAAGAAGCTTTTTGATATGTTATCAAGGTAGATCAAGCAATAATTTTTTTTGTTTAGCATTATTTAATCTTTCCTTTAAAGAAGTACCAAAAAATTTTTCCCGAGTAGTCCCGGATAAGCACTTTTTTGATACTTTAAATATTTTGGATTTCAAAAGCTTTTTTATAATAAGTGGTAACTTTTAAACATCATTAGGGGTATTCACGATTCAGTGCACTTGCCTGTGCAGTTGAGGACTGGAGGACTTGTGCACTTTACAAAAACAAATTGTACGTACGTCAAAAATCTGCACAAGTGCTTTTCTAATATTACCTTCAACTTGAGGACTTGAGCAGTTGTACACTTGTGTGCATTGAAAAATGTTGACAGCTTTGAAATGGTGATGGTGGTGTGTTCACAAAAACCTAACTTCACAAGTCCTCAAGTCCTCAACTGCACAGGCAAGTGCACTGAATCGTGAATACCCCTATTATAATAAGTGTTGTGAAATTCGTGTGCATAGCAAAAGCAACACTGATCTATGTATATTGAAATTGAAGAGAGACAGCTAATGTATAATTGTTAGTTTGTTTTATATTTGTTTGCTTTTTGCTGTGTACACGCTTCTGTTGAGTTTTTTTATGTATACTACTTCACTTGTTCCAGAAATTTAACCGCGACAAGTTGTGCCTAAAAGTTGAAATAATAAATATACTCCAATAGTAAAATTCCAAAAAATTATTTATCATTGTTTCGGGAGTCAAGATGGTGAAGCGTAAAACTCTTTTCGACCAAGTGAAAAGTTCAGGTGTGCCTTCTATTGATGGTAAGCTAAAATGTTTAAATAATCAACTGTTCGCATATAAAGGCTATAATAAAGAGCAATTAGCTAGCTTGAAGCGTAACTTCGCTCACTTTAAAAGCCAATTTTAACAAAGATGGATGAAATCTCACAGCAAAGAGGTAACATTTTTGAAGTACAATGACTCATGGCTTCAAAGGACCATTGAAATTCCTGTGGAATCGTCTCAAAATCAACCTGGCCGACCTCAGAAATCTTTCGGGGAGTCAAGCGACAGAAGCAAAAGGATGTTTTTAACGGATATTTTAAATCAAAGCTGCATTTTACTCATAAATAAACATACTTTTATATTACAGTCTTAAATTATACGGTTCCTAAATGAAAAAATGTGTAAAACCATCTCCAAAGTTGATAAATAGCCAATTTTTTTTGGAAAAGTTAGTTTGCTGGAGTAATACACACAGATGTTTCAATATTACTTAAATATCATTTTCATATTTTCGAAATGGTTTCTTAGTTTCTTCTTTCTAAATCCACTGAGAAATTCAAAATCAGTTCATGTTCAACAAAGTTACTAGCTTATATCTGCAAAAGGGCAGAAAACCCGGTTTTTTACCCGTTACTCCAGATTTTAGAGGGTTTCGCAAATTTCAAGAACAGAGTCTTGTTGTACTCGACAAGATATCTGCATTTAAGCACAAAAATAATTTTGGCCGCCCAGATCGTTGAAATACCTGTATGTGCGATCGCTTAGTTTATATATATGAATAAATCAAATTTTTTTGATTTTTTTTGAGTAAATTTTAATTTTTTCAAAATTTGACTTCTATAATTGGAGATACAAGGTTCAGCTACTGTTTAAAAACCAATCAGCCCAAGGTCTTTTTTTATAGCATAATTGTTATACATAATTATAGAAAATATCTGATACAAATTGAAAAAATTGCAGTGACCAAAGCTCTGGCAGAAGGCTAAAACTTATATGCATTTAAAAAAAGGAAAATTTATTCAAAGTCAGCACAAAATTACGCAACTTTTGACACACCTTGCGTATTGAAATTAAAAAAAAAAAATAAAATATCGGCCCAGCCTAATGTACATAGTTCACCACCAAAAAACTACTTTCGGATTTAATTCACCAAATTTTATTTAATTGGCAAATAAACACATCATCGAATTTTGTAATCTTGTGTGCCTTTTTTTGTTTTTTCTTTGACATAAGGCTTAAGGCCCAACCAAAATAGACGATTTGCTCCGTAACGAGTAAAAACGTAAGTGTTCGGTACATTTCGGTACAAATACATTTTAATGTAGTTACCCAAAATGAGCAAAGGTAACTGAACGAAACTAAACGAAACAGTTTGACAAGACGTATTATTCCGTAAGGATCGAACTGCTAGCGTAGCAACTCGTCAGCAACAGATGTGCAGAGTGCGTTCTTATTTTATTTTCGTCAATTTGTTTCACTTTCACCATTATTTCACTTATCTTTCACAAATAATTAATAAAAATTAAAAATTGCACAAATTATTCAGATTCAGATGAGTTGAGCAACTCGTTTCATTTTGGGTTAAATTCGTAAACATCCGTCTATTTTGGTTGGGCCTTTAGTTTGCTATAAATGAGTGTTAATTTTTCAGGTTTAGTTTTTTGTTATTGTGAATAAAAAATTATAACTACTAACGACATATCGTCACCTGCATGCCAAATCCATGAATGTGCTTTTTTATAGTTTTTGGGAAAACGAGTTTAAAGGTTTGAATGCTTCTGAAAATTAGGGAAGTACAATTTTTTTAAATTTTCACTTACCTAATGGTAAGTATTTAGTGACTTAGCAATAGTTTAAAATTTGGCTGGCCTTCCAAAGAGATTTTAAAACACATTCATTGTTTTGGCATGCAGAAAAATTCCAATTTATAAAACTATCATGCTTACAAAGAATTGAGTAATGTTGTACGAAGATCTGTTATTTATTGGTACTTTGGTTTGCAGATATGTAGACATTAGGTCCGTCGATTTATGATTTAAATTTGGTTAGCCTACCTCACTCCTAACGGATTTTAGAACACATTAATTGTTTTGGCATGCACAAAAATTCCAATTTATAAAACATTCATGCTTCAAGAGATCGAGTAATGTATAAATGTGAATGATCTTTTATTTCCTGATATCTTGGTTTGCAGATATGTGATCATTAGGCCCATCGATTTATGATTTAAATTTGGTTAACCTACCTCATTCCTAACGGATTTTAGAGCACATTCTTTGTTATGGCATGCACAAAAATTCCAATTTATAAAACATTCATGCTTCAAGGAATCGAGTAATGTTTAAATGTGAAGGTTCTGTTTTTTCTGATACTTTGGTTTGCAGATATGTGGGCATTAGGTCCTTTTTGTTTAAATGTTTGTTCCACAACAATGAGTGTGGCACATTCATTTTTTTGGCATGATAAAAAAAATGAAAATAACACATTCATTGATTCAGAACTGTATTATTTCGGCAGATCTGATCTACATTCCTATTCCATATGTTGATACAATGGTCCTTATATAAAATTGCATCAAAAACAGCAATAAACCCAAAATAGAATTTTTTCACATTCATGGTTTTGGCATGAAGGGACGATAGGGTGTAGTGGACGTGCAGTGCAGTGATGAAGGTATTGCTATTTGATTTTTAATAGCAATGTACCATTAAGACTAAGTTATATACAGGGTGCGGCTAAAGTTACTATATGATGTAAAACAATTGTAACTTCTTTGCTTGCGAGTATTAAACTTTTTCTTTTTTCCTATTTCAGAAATTAAACTTGGGAGAATATTTAAAAATGGAACGCTATACAATTGCGCAAAGAACTAAGATTGTTTTTCTATTCATTGAAAATCATCGTTCGATAATTAATACTCAACGTGCATACAGAAGATTTTATGGTGTAAGAACTGCTCCAACGGGTCCAACCATTCGTTCGTTGGTGAATAATTTTGCTGAATATGGGACTGTCGGAGATTCAAGACGTACGGGCAGACCTCGAACTGGCAGATCGGCCGAAAATATTGATGCTGTGCGACAGAGCGTCGAAGAAAACCCGGATACATCAACGAGAAGACGATCTTCCCAGTTGCAGCTTTCTGACCGCACTCTTCGGCGAATTTTAAAACACGATTTGCACCTCTTCCCTTACAAAATCCAACTAGTCCAAAAACTAAATCCTGAGGACTTCGTATTGCGCTTGGAATATGCTAGAGCAGTTTTAAATCTCGTTGATCAAAATGAAAATTTTTTGTCAAATTTAATGATGACCGACGAAGCGCATTTTCACTTGAACGGTTTCGTAAATAAACAAAACAACAGATTTTGGGGATCCCAAAATCCCAAAAATCTTCATCAGAAATCTTTACACGCAATTCGTGTTACCGTTTGGTGTGGCATTACCGCCCAAAAAGTTTACGGTCCTTTTTTTTTGAAAACGATCAAGTGAAACGTATGTGAAACAATAAATGGAGAACGTTACAGAGTAATGCTACAAAATTTTTTATTTCCGCATTTGCCACCAAACGCCAATATATGGTTTCAACAAGATGGTGCAACAGCTCATACAGCCCGTGCAACGATGGACTTATTAAGACAACAATTTCCAAATCGGTTAATTTCTAAAAACGGCGATTTGAGATGGCCACCACGATCGCCAGACTTGACTGCACCGGATTTTTCCTTGTGGGGCTTTCTCAAAGACAAAGTTTATTTGAATAAGCCCCAAACCTTGCAGCAACTAAAGGACAACATTCAAGTAGAAATTGATCGTATACCACAAGAAACACTCAACAAAGTTATGGGAAATGCCATAAAAAGAGCACATTTTTTCATTTAACTGATATTATTATTAATTGATATTATTTTAATTAATGTAAAAAAATAACATAAAATAAACTTTCTTTTTATCATAAATTTTTTTGTTTTTTTCATTCCATTCAATAGTTCTTTAAAAAACAAATCATATAGTTACTTTAGCCGCACCCTGTATTTTAAATGTAATTATGATTAAGTTTAAAAATCTATTAAAAGTACAGATGGTTGGTAAAACTTCCTGGATTGTCGACTCCAATTCAAGCAAACCAGTTTGAAGCATTGACCGTGATGAATGTGCCACGAGCAACACTCCATCAGGATCAGTTTCATGTGTCGAGTATGTCTAATTGTGAAGTTATTAAGTATAAAATTTGTATTAATTTATTAATATGTGCCTCAGTAACAGAACAAAAGCGTATTTAATCCTATTAATAAAAAGTACTCTCGTGTCTGAAAAAGTCCTTTCTGAAGAGCAAAACAAGTCCCCTTTAAAATTATCAAATATGGCTGTGTGTCAAAAAGAAACTTTTCAGTCGTGGTAGGATGGAAAATATCAAGTTGAATAAAATTTGTGTGTGTTGAAATAAATTTGTCTTTTTTGCTGTATCAAATGATGAAAGTTTGAAACTTTGATGAAACTTTGACAATTACAAATTTTGACGTTTCAAATTTCGGTCGTGTTTTAGCGCAAATATTTTATTTAATTTGCATTTTTTTCAATTTGCGACATATATAACTCGAGTGCTTGTACTTGCAACTTATTTCGCTAACTTGTAATATTGTAAATTTAAAAAACTTAAAAAAGAACGAAATAATTAAAAAAAAACGAAAGTGCTTGAGTTTGTGTGTGCGTGTGTGTGAGCCAACGATCTCCCGGTGCAATAGCAAGCGCAGCAAAGTTAAATTGGCTTTCTTTGCTGACGAACGTCCTTCAAGTGCCACTACCAGCAGCACAAGCAAGTGCAGTGCAAAAATTCTTGCTAGCCAACATCCTCCAAGTACCATCACCAGCAGCACAAGCAAGTGGAGCGCCATCACCATTTCAGCATGTCTCAAGCGCAGGGGTTAATTTCTGCCATTGTACTCCGGCGTGAATTAAATAAATTGAAAGCGGAGAATTTGTGCTTCATTAGCTTGTGCTGCTGCTGATGGCACTTGGAGGATGTTAGCTAGCAAGAAATTTGCGCTGCACTTGCTTGTGCTGCTGCTGGTGGCACTTGGAGGATATTGGCTAGCAAGAAGTTTTGCACTGCAATTGCTTGTGCTGCTGGTGGTGGCACTCGGAGGACGTTCACTAGCAAAGAAATCCAATTTAGCTTTGCTGGACTTGCTGATGTACCCTGAGATCGTTGGCTTTAGTTTTTTTTATTTTTATTATTTTGCTATTTTGTAAGTTTTTTATGTTTACAATATTTCAAGTTTACGAAATAAGTTGCAAGTGCAAGCACTGTAACTAAATATGTCGCGGAAATTGGCGTGTTGTTTTTGTTTTCTTTTTTTTGAGTGTGTCAAAAATTCGCTTTCGATTGTCAAAATTTGTAGTAGCCCCTGGGGCTAGCACAAATTTTGACAATTATATTCACCTCACAAATGCCAAAAATTGCTCTAATAACTGTCAAAATTTGATCATTCGACTGAAAATTTTCCGATTGACACACAGCCTATCATCACTGATCCAACACTCGCACGCACACACACAGTGAACTCGCCTGCTATAGTTTGTAGTCTGCTCGATAGTCGCACGCATACACACAGCAATCATATTGTTACGTGATTTTTTCTATAAAATCGCACTACCCGCAATCTGTGTAAAGGAACTTTGTTGCAAAATAAAATAAAAAATTTGACTGCAAAATTTTCTGATTCGTAATTTGCTATTTTTGACGTAAAAAAATTCATCAACAAACACAACAAAATATAAAAAAAAATTATTATTAAGATTCATATCACAAAATCTATAACCCCTAGGTGGGGTCAAATGTTTGAACTGGTCCTATTTCTCTCCTTCAACATTTCTTCTGAATACATCTTACACCTTTCAGGGGTCCCATACAAAAAAAAAAAAAATAGAAAATATCATTGTTTGTATACACAAAAACGGGACAAGACTCGATTCTACGCCATTCACAGGATTTGAAATCTTTCAAACTACACTGTGGCGAATTTTTCGTAAAGATATACACTCCGCGACAAAAAGAAAGCACATTGGAATTTTTTAAAATTTTATTGAGAGCGATTAAAATTAAAAATTTTTATTAACTATAAAGTAATTACATTTAAAGACAAAATGAAAATATATAGATATTTGATTTAAAAATTGAACTTGTTGTTAAAAAAAAAACATATTCATTAGCACGACAAAAAGACAGCACAATATTATTCAAAAGCAAAAAATTATAAGAAATCAATTTTAAATTTGTATTATATAAGTATTAAGTATTGAGTTGAGCCTTCATTTGTTTTTTAAAACTTCAGTACCACAATTTTGTAGTTATTAAAAAAGTTTTTTGATGTATTTTCTCAGTATCGCTTCCCAATTCGAAATTATGCAACTGTTAAGTTCCGGAATGGTATTTTATTGCCCATTATTGGCATTAACTTCCCTTGCAAGGTAACACCAACAGTTTTCAATAAAGTTCAGGTCAGATAATCGTGCGGGCCACTTCAATATTTCAATATCCTGATCTCGAAAGAAATTTTTTACTATTCTTGCTGCAGCTACAGCAGCATTTTTTTCTTGAAATATTAATGAAGTTTGATTGTGACCCACGATTAACTATTTAATTATCAATTAAGTTAAGATAATATTGGCGATTCATTCTTGTGAGAACAAACTTAATTTCAGTCCTTCTACAGTGGCCAATTCCAGCGCGTACCATTACTCATCTACCCCCGTGTTGACGACGACTTAGGATACGCTCTTTCTTCCTCAAATCTTGGTAATAAAAAGAAATACCATCCGGATCGTCGAGATTAAATTTTTTTCGTCAGTAATTGATACGCAGCGCCATCATTTTCTCCATTTAAAGTGATCTTCAGCAAACTTCAATCTTGCTGCTCGATGTTTTGCTGTAAATGCCGGTTTTCTTTGTGATTTTTTGAGTTCAATTAAAGTTGATTTTTTTAAAAATTCTTGGTGCTTTGCAGACATGTGTTATCACTCCAGCTGTTTCAGCAATTTTTCTGGCAGTGAGGTTAGAATTTGAAGCTACCCAAAAAATGGCGCACTCGACTCGGCGTGTAAACACTCTTGGATATCCACTGCTAAAGGCTTACACATAATTTTGCGGGTTTTTTAATAAATTTGTAATCACTTTACGACTTTTGTGTAAATTTTTTTACGATTTCACTGATTGTTAAGCCATTTTCCACGTACCATTTTAGTTTAATTTGAAGTACTTTTACTTATTTAACGTTGCAGCTTTACTTAAACAACTAAACTTGCTTTTTTATCGGACTATTAACATTTACTGAACTAAATCCATCATAATGTGCTATCATTTTGTCGCAGCATATTTTCATATTTTGTAAACTAACGGTATTTCTCTCAGAATGTTTAATCATTGAGTACTTAAAATACCAAAAGAGCACAACCACATGACTTATTACACCTAGAGGAATAGCTTAAACATTCAAAGTAAATTATTATTTGGGAAAATGTTGAAGTGCTAACTTTTTGTCGCGGACTGTACATACGTAAAGGTTTCACCATTACAAGATCAAATGAACGCAAGAACTGAACTCTGCTGATCAGTTGAAGCACAGAAACAAGTGAAACCAATTTTTGTATCAGTGGGCATCAGTGGCAAAAGGGCGAAAGGGTTAAACTTCAAAGCTTTCTTTGCGCCTAATTTTTTAAAATCATTATTGTATTTTTTAATAAAAAAGTAAAAGCTAACAGGGTTTCTTGCCATCACTCATGCTATATACCAGCTTTTTTGTATTCTTAAAAAATGCTTGATTGTTATTTATTCAAATTGAGTTTTAGCATAAAGTGCAAAACTGTTAGAAAAAACACAATTTTTTGATTGATGAAGAGTCATCTAGTCTTAAATACACAACAGTGATGACCAGCTTTTGATGGGCAAAGCAGTAGCAATAAAATTTGCGTAAATCCTAACTTTTGTGCAAACACTCAGAAAAATAGTTCGCCTAAAATTTAAGAGTTTGCTATGTTATAAAGTGTTTATGCTTAAATAAAGAAACGAAGCTATTTTAATAAAAACACTTTCGCTTTACTTTGAATGCTTATATAATTAATTAAAAGGATATTAATTAAGAACCATTTTGTCTTTACTTTAAAACTCTTATAAAAAGCTTTTACTAGTAAAAGGACGCTAATTTTTGTGTACTTTTCACAGAAGAGGAATAACCTAGTGAAGTTAATTTAACTGTTTGAATGTTCATTTCTGCAAAATCTATAATTTTATAAAAATGTAGTGAAAGGGAAATCTTTTTATATGCCTTAGAATAAGGATTTATTCGTAATTTTTTCGGATGGATGTTTTTATATTCACGTTTTTTACCGAAAGAAATGTATTTTACGAAAAACGTAGTAAATTTTATGAAAAATGAGAACTATTTATCACCTATATATAAGATTATTATTCTATTTTAATAGCCGGTTTAGGATGAAGTTCATCTTTATTATAGAATTTTAGAGAATATGTAATAAATTTTTTGAAAGGGACTATTTAAAGAAAATCCAAAAAATTATTTTTTTTTTAAATGGTCGTACTGATTAACATTTTTTTTTCTTGATGGACACGGTATTTTTCCCCTATCTACTTCAACAGCGTGTAACTTCGTTAAAAATATTATATTTGAATTTGAAATTTTTTTTTTAAAATTCTGAAGATATGAATAAATAAGTAAAAAAAAAATGGATAGAAAATGTATTAATTACATATTTTTATAGACCATCAAAATAGATTCGGGCCTTTACACTAGAATAATGCCTTAAAAATGGAATTCTTTTATTATAAATTTTGCTCTTGACTTTGTTTTTGTTTACATGATATTTTTTGTTCTGTGTTTTTTTTTCTCCATGCGATGATGAATGGTTGATAAATATTTTGAGAGATTTCACTAATAATTCAAAATGTTGGCAAATTAATGTTCAGTTATTTAATATTTTTTAATGCTGCAAAGTAATTTAATTAGGATCGAAAATATGAAACTTTGCTAATGAAAATCATCTAAGTTCCTCTTCAAAGAAGAAATAATTTGTTTACCCATCTCGCTGACAATTTTTAGGATACGCTTAAAGGGCTAAGTCTACACGCTGAACCGTGTCCTTTTTGAATGCTATTAATTAAACAAAAGTGGAGATAGAAAAAGAAATAAGTACAGCATAAGTTGTATAAACACTTTGCCGCATGTACTTTACTCAGCGAACGTTACTACCAAATAATGCCTTACGGTACGTATATTTCCTCAGGTGGCTGGCTGCAAGCACTTTATTTCTTAACCAATCAAAATATTTTCTTAATTAATTAAGATTTTGAGTATGACATCCATCGTAAGGCAGTCGAGAATGTTGATGTAATGTCAATGGCAAACGTCCTTCACGAATAAGGTGCCACATCAAAGAAATCAATACGACTTCCGGCAGCTAACTGAGTGTTTTTTGTTTTTTTTCCTTTACCTATTCACAGCCTATTTTTCAGCAAAAGATGGGTTACTCCTCTCTCCACCCAGATGATGAAAACCAACACTGATGATGAATATTAAAAGTGTGCAAATGCAACGTGTTTAGAATAGAATTCCGCAAAATTCGTGCAAACTTGTTAAGGAAGAACAGAACTCAGCCACGCGAATGAAGACAACTTGCGACAGGTTCAGGCAAGCGCAATATTTAAATGCCTGCGTCAAAGATACAAAGAATGGAAACGGAAAAAAAGAAATGAAAAACATTTGTCGTCGTTATCCTGCCAAGGAGCTGCTGGCGCTGCAGTAAATGTTGCAATTGAGCACTGAGTAGAACGCTTTCAGATTTCTGGGGTGCTAGGTGTGGGTGGTACTTCTAGTTCCGTGTCATGTGATCAAGCATTCTTCTGAGATAAATTAATTTTTGTTTTGCATCAATTCTAAGACGTTTGTTGCAAGAATACTAAACTACGAGTATCTCAGGACAGCTGTGTGCACAGCTTCTCCAGCAACGTGGTGGAGTGCCTTTGTTTTTTTTAGCATCTCGTTCCTTATTAATTTTTTATTTTTTTTTTCTCCAAATAAATGACAATGCATTAGTGCAGTTTGCCGATGATACAAATGTAGATGCGCAGAAAACGTTGACCGTCTGTGATTGCATAAAAACGTGCATTAATTCCAAGTCAAATAATTGAGTGCTAGCTATATATTTTTTTTCATTCCCTTAGGAATAATAAGGTATTTATGACTCTAAGAAAAACAACTTTATCTTAGTTTTGAAAATGGAAAACACAAATTCGAGTAATAAGAAAATGCTTGCCATTGTTGTCAAAATCCTTCTGATTTATTGTTAAAAAAAAACTGTAAAAACATTATAAAGATTCGCTAGTTTTCTCTAGGAAGCTTTCTGTAAAATTTTTTTGTTAACTTTGTTTATCTCATAAATGTTGAGAAAGACATACATTTGTTTATTGTTTTTAATAAATTATTTGTTCTAATGATCTCAATGAAGCCATTTTCTTAGTTGAAAAATGTAGTTGTGAAAACTACTCCAAGATTATTTTTTTCAAGTTACTATTTTAAAAAAAGTACAACTGAATACATATCTATATGTATAAAAATGGTGTAAAAAATGTATAGTAGTAATACATCAATTGAGAACGGATGGGCCGATTTGGCTCAATTTTTTTTTCAGTGGTTTGTAATTGCTAGGAGAAGGTTTTACGAAATTTTTTTGGAAAACCCTCCGGGAAAGTCTGGAAATTGGAAAAATCGAAAATTGATTTGTTGTATGGGATTTTGTGCGCAATTGTTCCGGAATGGCTTTTCGAATGGAAAAATATAAAATTCTTAGTGGAAAACTCGGAAAATTCTGGTAATACGCAAAAATTTAAAAATTTTTCAAAAAATGTTGGTTTTTATTACATGATTATATGAATTTTGACGATGTAAAGGTGGAAAATTCGTTGTGAAGCTTGGAAAATTTAGGATAATTGTGTATTTCATTGCAATAAAAGACGTTTTGCGTGAATTTTGTGAAGAAGTTAACGAGATATATATAATAGATGTCACTGTGCTGCTATCAATGCCACAACCCGATAGATGGCATTATACATGAACTTAGGCTGTGCGAAATTTGACAGGTGTCCTTTTCGCATTGGTGTTTTCTGTTGACCAAATGTGGTATTTTTTTGCTGCAATTGATTCGAGCTATGCGTATTATAACACTCACTCCGGATAGTCATTGCTCGTTACATATGAAATAATATAATATTTTAATTTAATTTACTTGATATTATATTATAAATTTTACAAGTTTAGAATTTCAAAATAATTCAGAAATGCCACTCTTTTATACATGGAACGCTGCATCGAAGAAGTTTCAAAGTCGGAAGAAATGTGATGCTGTTGCTGGCTTCGCTGATGTCTATTCGACTGATCCACGCCAAGACGAATGCTTCTATCTTCGCTGGCTTTTGGTGAATATTAGAGACCATATATCCTTCGATTTTCTGCGTACCATGGATGGTGTGCTGTGCGCCACTTTTCGGGAGGTTTGCCAACGTTTGAATTTGCTCGAAAACGATACACATTGGGACTCAACGCTCGCCGATGCAACTGTTTCTGCACCAACGAATCAAATTCGTACATTGTTTGCAATCATCATAGCCACATTTCATCCGTCGAACCCGACCGCATTGTGGGACAAATACAAGGACGAAATGGCTGATGACATTTTGCACAGAGTTCGCACAACAACTTCGAATTTCGATCTTGAAATTAACTGCGAGATCCGCAACGAAGCGTTAATTTTGGCCGAAGACATGTGCGTGCTCATGTGCGGCAGTCTGCTGTCGACATGGGGAATGCTAGCGCCAAATCGATCGATGCACGATGCATTCAATCGCGAATTGCAACGGGAGCAAGACTATGATCGAGATGAGCTGGCCGAAAGAGTCCGAACGAATGTGCCGCTGTTAAATGCCGAGCAGAAGAACGTGTACGATTCGCTGATGAAGGTTATTTACGATGGAACGGGAGGCATTTACTTTCTCGATGCTCCCGGTGGGACAGGCAAGACATTCGTCATTTCATTGATTCTGGCAACAATTCGGTCAAGAGACAGTTCTCAATCAACTCTCGTTGTAAACAGATTGTTTGTTAACTTAGCTGCGAAAATTTTTAAGTTAATTCAGTGTGTTTGAATATTTAAAACTAATTTCTGTGTAAACTTGTACTTTTCAGGACATTTGAGGACGTTCTCCAGTCAGGTTTTTGTAATTTTTGCTTATTTTTTCACTTAATTCTATTAAAGAAGAAAAATAAAATATGTTTCTGACAAATTTTTTTTTCTTCATAAGCTGTGGAAGCTAAGTTTTTAAGTTTTGTGTTTACATTCATATTCGCTTGTTTCTGTTGTTTGATTATTTGTCTCATTTTAGCGGTTGTGCATCAACTGTATTTTAATTTTTGCTACTTGCTTTTGTTAATCGCTGTATACTTTTAGGCACTTTTAGTACAGGGTGGTTACAAAGCTAATTTTTCTTTTTTTTATTCTTTTTATTCTTATTGATAAAATTTGTTAAAATTGTTGCTTGTCATTTAAGTGCAGTGTTGTTTTTTTGCCTTATTTTCGTAATTTTATCTGCATTATTTTAATATGATTTGTGCTAAGCCTGGCTGCTCTGTAAGGGGTGAAACTGAGCGGCTTTTATCATGCTGGTTATGTGATAATGCTGTTCATACTTAATGTGCAGGCGTGACAGGCCGAGTTGCGGATAGTATTGAGGAAGGTAAAGGGTTGCGTTGGTCTTGCGAGAAATGTAGATTGGCTGACATCAACTTCTACAAGCTTTTCAAGCAGACAAAGCAAGGCTTCTCTGAAATAAGTAAGGAACTTTCTTCGCTTTCTGCAAAATTTTTCAAATATCAGTCTCTTTTCGACGATTTTAAATATATTGAAGAGTCAATTCCTTCTCCCAAAAGGAAAAAAAACACATGTCTTTGCGTAGTAAGCAAAAAACGGATTCAACTCCAACTCTACATTCTTCTGTACATGACATTGCTGATGACATGGACATTGGTGGTATAACAGCCCCTCCACCTATTTTAACTTCTACTTCGAATACAGCAAACATATCGATTTCTGCTCCTTTGCCAGTGCTGGCACCTCCACCTTCATTCCCAGTCATATCTTATGCCCAAACTGTTTCTCTTTCACCAACTTTAGTCGATTCCCAGGTTGTTCCTCTTACTACTCAGGTTTCTGTTCCACCTAAGCCAATCATTGCAAATCCACCAACTAAATCAATCTTTGTTTCTCGCTTAGCTGCGGATACAACAGAGGTTGATATAGATTTTTTCATTAAATCAAAGTTGAATTGTTCATTGCATCTTTCATTTCATAAATTCAAATATTCAAATGTAAGATCGATTACTTCTTTTAGATTAACAGTTCCTGAAAATTTATTTAATTCCATAGTTGATGTAAACTTTTGGCCGCCTGACACAATTGTACGCGAATTTGAATTTAAAAGCAATCCAAGACTGGTAAATGTTGGACATTTGCCGCGTCCCCGAAATAGCCATGAAGCTCATCCAAAAAACGATTAATAAACCACAAGTCTAAATTTGAGCTTGTGTATCAAAATGTCAGGGGTCTTAATTCCAAACTTTCCGATATTTTCATAAACATTTTTGATTTTGAATATAACATTATAATTTTTACAGAGACTTGACTTCGCTCTAATATCTTGAATTCTGAAATAATGTGCAATAAATATCAAATTTTTCGTAAAGATCGTCATGATAAGATCGGTGGTGGTGTTTTGATAGCTGTTCAAAACTCGCTTGTATCTGAAGAATTGACAATTCTTGACACCAGTGACATTGAGATCATTTGTGTTGCAGTTAAATTAAATAATAGTTTTATTTATGTTACCTGCTCTTATATTCCTCCTAAATGTGACTTAACAATGTATTTAAAACACTTACACGCCATCGAAAAAGTTCATAATTTGTTAAAAAATAAAGACGTTCTTATTGTGCTGGGTGATTTTAACCTACCTTTTGTGACTTGGAGATCGTCTGACGATGCTTCATTTCTTTCTCCTGTTTCCAATAGTGATTGGATAAATGACTTCTTAGATAAGCTGTCTGATCTGTGTCTTCAACAAGTCAATGATATTTTAAATATAAACCACAGAACCCTAGATCTTGTATTTGTAGATAGATGCACTACTGTTAATCTCCATTGTTCGAATCCCGTATCTCTTCCAGAAGATGAACATCATCCAACTCTTGAAATAACAGTTTTACTCCCCCACGAAAAAGAAGATAAAGTAACTTCTGATGAGCGAAATAAAAAAGTTTATAATTTTAAGAAAACGGACTATGTAAAACTTAATTCCTTACTTTCGCAGACTGATTGGTCTCCAATTTTAACTAGCGGAACATCATATTCATATTATGACGTCGAACCTTCTGTACAGTTTTTCAATGATACTCTGCAACGGTGTTTCTTATTGTCCGTCCCAAAAAAAAGGTGTTTCTCCAATCCTTTAAATCCACCCTGGCTAACAAATGATCTAAAGGCACTTAAAAATTTAAAAAATCATTTATTTAAAAAATATAAAATATCTGGTTCTAGTTTAGACTTTGCTTTCTATTCTTCTTGTCGTTATAGATATCAACTACTAAATAAACAATGCTATTCTGCTTATATAATTAACATACAATCTCAATTTAAAGATGATCCAAAACTTTTCTATAGTTTTGTTAATTCAAAACGTAAAGCCTCCAGTTTTCCACCCCTTATGAAATTCAATCAGGAAGAATCATCAATTGTGACAATGTGATTTCTAACATGTTTGCAAACTTCTTTAAATCAACTTACTCCGATATACCATTTAATACTAGCACGGTGTATCTTTTTCTCCCGCCAGTTAACTCTTTTGAAACTCCTGTAATAGACCCAAATATTGTCATGTGTTATCTTCGACAAGTAAAATCTTCTTTTACGACCGGCCCTGATAAAATTCCAAGCTGTATTTTAAAGCAATGTGCTACAAACCTGTGTACTCCTCTAGCAAACATTTTTAATATTTCCTTGCATAGTAGTTATTTTCCTATTATATGGAAGGATTCTTATATTATACCCCTTCATAAATCTGGCTCCAAGATAGATGTTTCCAACTATCGAGGAATTGCAAAATTAAGTGCAATCCCTAAGTTATTTGAGAAAATCATAACTGATCAATTAACCCACTCCGTGTCTTCCACCATTTCTGTCTTTCAACATGGTTTTCTGAAGGGTAAGTCCACTACAACAAACCTCTTAGAGTTTACTACGCGTGTTATAAATGGTTTTACTTTGGGACTGCAGACTGATGTTATTTATACGGACTTTAGCAAAGCTTTCGACAGTGTTAATCATAATATTCTTTTGAAAAAACTCCACCTTATTGGGTTTCCTGTCACATTATTAAATTGGATAAATTCGTATTCATCTATACGTACTCAAAAGGTTTTATATAAGAATTCTCTTTCAAAAAGTATTTCGGTCACTTCTGGCGTTCCTCAGGGCAGTCATCTTGGACCGGTTTTATTTTTACTATTCATTAAGGATCTTCCTTCGGTAATAAAACACTGTAACGTCTTAATGTACGCTGACGACGTGAAACTTTTTCTTTGTTACAAATCACCCGAAGTACGACATCTTTTACAATCTGATCTAAATAGACTTGTGGACTGGTGTAGCTTAAATATATTAAATCTCAACTTAAAAAAATGTAAGCAAATGACATTCTCACGAAGATCTGCTAGTAACATAAATTACACTATAAATAACACTAACTTAGAAATAGTTTCCAGTTTTCTCGATCTTGGTGTTATTATGGATTCAAAACTTCGCTTCAATCTTCACTTTAATATGGTGATAAATAAGGCAAGAGGAGTCCTTGGTTTCATTAAAAGATGGGTTAAAGAATTCAGTGATCCCTTTACTACTAAATTATTATATACCTCTCTCGTAAGGCCAATTCTTGAATATGCATCAGTTATATGGATATAATGTCTACATCGACGCCATAGAATCCGTTCAAAAACAGTTTTTACTTTTCGCTTTACGTCATAGTCGTTGGAACCCCAATATTATGCTTCCATCGTATGAAATACGCCTTAAAATTATTTTACTACCTTCCCTAAGAAGCAGAAGAATGATGCTTAATGTCATGTTTCTGTATAAATTACTTCGTGGCGAGATTAATTCGGAATATCTCATCTCAGCTCTAAATTTTAACATCCCAAGGAGAGGAACTAGAATTTTCTGTTTTTCAAGTTGAGTCAGTGCAGTTCTAATTACGCTCTTCATGAACCTTTACGATGTATGTGCAGTGATTTCAATGATAACTTCAACATGATTAATTTTTCTGATTCGGTAGACGTCTTAAAACGGAAAATTATGTTACATTTAAATAATTAAATCAATTTAACTTCATCCCATTATACCTAACGCAATTTTATAACAATGTAATACTGGCAATTGAGATTGTTCTGTTTCTCTTTTTTGTCTCGATATTATGTTTTATAAAGTAAGCACCATCAAATATGAATCGTTTTTAAAACTTACTTTTTAATTATTCAATATTTTAATTTTTAATCGAATTGGGATTTACGCGCTCACGTGGTTTCCTGATTTGAAATTAGACGGAACTCACACTATCACCTGGATTGGTGTGCCAGAGTATATCTCTTTTCCATACAAGTTTATGCCTGCGTTGGCCCAAATGCATATTCAACTAATTGGGATTTTGATTTGGTGGATATGAGACTTATCTCATTTCCACGTAGGTCCTTGGGTTGGACAATGGCCGCAAACCAGTTAAAATGAGTTTAGTGTTTTGGATTGTTTTTCGGGTACTTTAAATTGATAATTACTATTATTTAATTCGATGTTGCTTATTTATATAGAATCAAGTATACTTAAATACGCGTTTATATATATTCAATTTTTAAATTCCGCTGAAAAGCCAATTAACGTGCTTAGTGGAAAATTCTAATTGCCAATAGGGGGTATGTTTTAGTACGTAGGTGCATTCTGTCTGTCCCGGCTGATTCGGGCAGATTTTAGAATGTGAATCGTGCATGCGTATAGGTCGGGTATACGTATCTTGGGAAGATTTCATACCTCCGGGCGAATCCAAAAAAAAAAAAAAAATAAAAGATCTCAAATTATGTTGGCTGTTGCATCCTCTGGCATTGCTGCCACATTGTTGGAAGGTGGTCGAACTGCACATTCCGCTTTCAAGCTCCCGATGAATCTTCTCACGGTTGACATGCCAACGTGCACAATGACCAAGAATTCGGCGACAGCGAAATTGATGCGAGAATGTAAAATCATCATTTGGGATGAATGCACGATGGCACATAAGCGAGCTTTGGAGGCAGTTGACCGAACTATGAAGGATTTACGAGGTGATTCAAGACGATTTGTGGGGCTATGATATTGCTCTCAGGGGATTTTCGTCAAACGCTTTTCGTCATCCCGAAATCTACTGATGCCGATGAACTCAATGCATGTCTGAAATCGTCGTCTTTGTGGCGGCATTCTCAAGAAGTTGAAATTGACCACGAACATGAGAATCACGTTGCAGAACGACCCATTGGCCGATGAATTCTCGAGACAACTGCTGGTTCTTGGCAATGGTCAAATTCCTGTTGATGTTTCGACTGGATTGATATCGTTCCCAGCAAATTTTTGCGAGTTCACATCGTCGAAGGAGGAACTCATCACCAAAGTGTTCCTCGGCATTGCACAAAATTATAAAAATCTCGATTGGATTAGTGAACGGGCAATACTAGCAGCGAAGAATAAGGACGTCGATAGCTTGAATTTCATTATTCAAAGTCAAATCTCTGTAGAACTGCATTCAAACAAATCCGTTGACAGCGTGACAGACGAGTATGAAGTGACCAACTATCCGACGAAATTTTTTAACACACTTGATGTGCCAGGAACTCCGCCGCATAATTTACAGCTGAAGGTGGGATCAATCAACTGAAGGGAAACTGATGAACAAATTATTAACAAAATATTATTGTACAAAATTATAAGCACAGAAATAAAGTAAAAACAAAACTAATTTTGATTTATTTTTTGTCTCTTAAAACTAGCTTTTCTGTAACAAGTTGTATAATTTTCTAATGTGTACAATAGACCGTATCGCAAAAAAAAAGTTCGCCGTACACCTTCTATTCTGAAGCATTTATGCAAGTTAATTTCGAAAAATTTTTTTTTTTTTTTTTTGACCGAACGTAGGGGTCGCGCATTTACATTTTTGTTTATAACTTCGTCATTTAACATCAGATTTTAAAGTATGTTATATCAAAGTTTTTGTCTCGAGGAGACCAATATTATTGTTTCAAAGGTCATTGACCTCAGACCCCCCGTTCTAGTACTTACTCACCAGATCTCAGTTCCTACCATGCTAACATGCCACCCTGATTTCAGAAAAAAAAAGCTCGCAAAAAATGTGTAAACTTTTGTGAAGGAAGTATATCGATTGTTTCAGTGCAAATATTTTTAAAAATTTTTTTAATTTTCTTTAACGAAATTAGGTTATTTTTACACTAGAGTATATCTTAAAGGGCTTAGAGCTACCTTGAATTGCAATTTAAAAACACTCCTAGCCACAACATCTCTGAAATAGATCAACTGGTGCTACCAAAATCACAAAATACAGTGATGCCATTCTTTATGTTATAATCCATTGCAAAATCCAATGGTAAATTTCTACTTTCTTATTGCCTTCAATCTACAAGACGCGTCTAGTGTGTTAACCAAAATAATTCAGTGCAGTGCTAAAAAAAAATTCAGTAGTACATGAATCTGCTATGGCCGTCACCGATGAACAACGTATGGGCCACATTTTAGCTAAACTCGAGAGCCGTCAGAAATACAGCCAACTTGAATCACGTCGAAATTTGATGGATTGAAATTTTATGGATTAAATGGATCCAATGGTTTCTGAATTCAATAAAGTTTTATTTCATTTGTTAATTTTTGATTATGAATAGCCTTTTGTCTTAAAATTGCAATTCAAGGTAGCTCTAAGCCCTTTATGATATACTCTAGTGTAAAAATAACCTAATTTCGTCAAAGAAAATTAAAAAAATTTTTAAAAATATTTGCACTGAAACAATCGATATACTTCCTTCACAAAAGTTTACACATTTTTTGCGAGCTTTTTTTTTCTGAAATCAGGGTGGCATGTTAGCATGGTAGGAACTGAGATCTGGTGAGTAAGTACTAGAACGGGGGGTCTGAGGTCAATGACCTTTGAAACAATAATATTGGTCTCCTCGAGACAAAAACTTTGATATAACATACTTTAAAATCTGACGTCAAATGACGAAGTTATAAACAAAAATGTAAATGCGCGACCCCTACGTTCGGTCAAAAAAAAAAAAAATTTTTTTTTCGAAAACAACAGACAAAAATGTTTCATATTCGAAGGTTTACGGCGAACTTTTTTTTTCCCCCCTATAACGTGATACGCTCTAGTGTACAATTTTAAGTGACACTCACTGTATATGCAAATAAAGCGTAATAAAGATTGAGCTTTCCAAAAAAAAAAAAAAACCGAACAGATCAAAAAACGAACCGTTCGATAAAGTTTATTTCCATTCCCTGAATAAAACTCATTTTCTCTTTGTTTGTTTGTTTGTTTGTTTGGCCTTTATCTAAACGGCTCAAAGTATTGCGCTCAAACTAGGTATACATATTAAATGCATACTACATTAAAGTGCTAAATACTTCGTTTTTGCCACGCCCCCTCCGAAATTTTTCAATTAATGGTAATTTTGTTATTGTAATACTTTTTAGTATCGGAGTTTTTTGTGTATTTAATTTTACAATATTTTTGTTATTTCGAAATCAAAAACACTTACATATGGGCATTTCCAGAAAAAAGTTTACCGTGAGCAAAAAATTAAAACATTTTAATTTTATTAGTTTCAGAAATTTCTACATAAATTCATTAACCATGATGATCAAATTGCCTGCACTATTTCACAAATGTAGTTTTTCTTTTTCATAAATGTTTCGTAAGCTTTTTTGTTTTAGTAAAAATGGAAGGCATTGGCTAGATATAATGAAAAAAATGGCTGAGGCAAGAAAAGGACAATATATTAAATTTGTTCTTCAATTACTAAATTACATAATTACTTAACTACTTAATTACTTAAATACTCAATTAAACTGCAATGAAAATTTTCGTAACGTAACGACAGATCAAAAATCCTATTAAAAAAACCGGAAAACATTTTTAAATTTGATCACTTGGAAAATAAACTTATGTTATTTTAAAACCTTCTAAAAAAAGTTTTATACAAAAAGTCATGCCCAATTTAGAGAGTTTTGCAAATTTTGTAATCCAAGTCAGAAATGGCTTCCTTTTTTGTAACGTAACGCCATCACATTTTTTTGCTTATATCTTTAGAGTTAATTGTTGTCATTGCTTTTACTTAATATAGTGCTACTTTATAACTACGCAAATATAAAAACTTTTTAAGAATTATTCTTTTTCATTCTATTTTTTCGTACAAATCATCCATAACGCCTGTTTGGAAATGCCGATATCTTCATAATTGTAGAAATTTTTAGTACGACTTTTTCATAAAACATCGTTACCTAAGGATAAGAAAAAAACGACATGAACATCAAAGTTTAAACTTTCGATGCAAATATTCCCGCTGTTCATAAATATATTTCATTCAAAATTTTTTTGTTCAAACGTTTAATAAAAACACTTCACAAAAATAGTTTGAATTTTACCGTTTAGTCAGTGTAAATATTTTTTTACGATTTTTTCAAAAAAGATCAAAAATATCGAATTTTTACTCAAATAATGACTCAAAAATTATTTTTGTTGTAAAAATAAAATCAAGTAAAACTTGCACATTTGACTACCTTTCATATGACATAGCATTTATTTGCAAAAATTTTTCAGCTAAGCGCAAAAATTATTTTACTGTTTTTGTCATCAAACTTTAATTTTTTTCGCGAAATTTAGCTTTTCCAAAATATTGTTTTTATAGTTTTTTTACAAAAAAGTCAATTCTCAAAAATAATTTATGTGAAAAAATTACCCTAATATCTCTTTCCAATCAAAAAATATGGCTAAAAATCTGCTTTTTCATACCCTTTGAGCCCTCTTTCCCATTTTTAGCTAATTTTGCTCTAAGGGCGCAGTTGCTCTGGAGTAATTACAAACATTTTGGTTTATATAGATGTCTTCCTAGTGTTAGTACGTCTACTTATATTTTTGCTTCCCCACCCCTCCTGTTAAATTTGATTCGTTTGCTCCATTTCTTCTTATTACTTTATCAGCGTTGTCACTCAGTTCTTTATCAATTGTACTTTAATTTTTGCATTTATTACATACCATACCATTCATCGAAATGATATACTATTTCGTCGAAAAGATGACCGTGAATAGAATGCTGTAAAAGTTAATACTTTTATGTAATCAATTTCAGCTAAAGAGCGATAGAATAAACATATGCGCATCTGTTAAGCACAACAATTTCATTGGTTTCGATCTGTGTTTTAAATTCAGCGCCATCTACCACAAGTTTCTTAAAATTTAACCTTACACGTTTTGCTGGCTCAATATATATTTATATGTACACTTTTTCATAAAAAATCGATAGCTAAGAATGAGCAAAAAATTATATGAAAATAATTATATGAAAAAATAGTTTTGAATATCGATGCAAATATCTCCGCTTTTTTAAAAATATTTCATATATATTTGCTATATAATATATGCTATATATTTTGATAGAAATTGTTCTTTAGTTAGATGTTAAAATGTCTCAAGAACCCATTGGGTCCCATCATATTTTTTTAATTATTGAAAAGGTAATTTTGCTAGCTTAAAGATCATATAAATATTTAAATTATTTAGATTTTTAAAATGTGCTTTTCTTACCCCTTCCTCTAATTCCATTAGCTCATCGCAAGGGATGGAACCCCCAAACACCAAAATTTTCTAAAACTATTTTTGGAGTAAAGTTCTTTCAATTACCTAAAATTCTCACGTTTTTCATTATTCCAGAATTTAAAAAACATTTAATCTCGAGTAATACCGGGTATATCAGCTAGTAATAAATAAAATAAAAACCATACGGAAAACAATTTATATATTGGCATATTAGAAATGACGTTGCTGATTATAGCTGAAAGTTTTGTTTTCGTAGCTTTTCTGGTTCTCCAGATATTGCAAAAAAATGTGTTCTAGTTGTATGGGAGGTGACACACCCACTTGTCCAATCACGCCTAAATCTTGGCACGTGTCCTTCAAATAACGTACTAAATAAATGCTTAAGTATTTTTTTATAGCTTTACTGGTTCTCCAAATATTGCACAGAATGTGTTCCTTTTGTATGGGAGGTGCCTCGTCCCGCTTGTTCCAATAACACTTAAATGTGTGTGTCCTTAAAATGACGTACTTGCTTATTGCTGAAAGTTTCGTTTTTGTAGCATTACTGGCTCTCCAGTATACTATCTCGCCCATTTTTTTTTGTAGTTTGATATGACTAACATACTAAAAACTGCCATAAAAGTCAACAAAATAATTTATTCCCTCTAATTTGTACCAATCGTTCGTTCCACTGTGCGTCGTAAGAACACAGTTTAAAGTTGCTTACGTCTTTAGCGACATGAACACAGTCCAGCGCACACATTAAAAAGATTTTTGCTTAACTTTTACCTATTTAATAAAAGCTTTTAATGCAAAAATTTGCCTAAAGGTCAATGCTTCAGAAGTGATTAAAAAAATAATACATGAAAGGGAATGAAGCTATGTTAAAATTGTGATACCTGATAGTTATCTACCGCATTAAATAAAACTTACATAACGTAGGCACGGTGAATTAAATTACACTGGAGAGTTCAAAAATACAACACGTGCCTTACCTTTTTTCTTCATATTAATCAAAAGCACATAATTAACTAAATTACAGTCTTGGCTAATAACTGCTGTACATAAGCAAGGGTCTTATCGTAAAGATTTTTTGTTTTTGTATTTTCAGCTGGTGAAAATTGATGTGGTTCCTGCTAAATTACTTCATATTTTTGTTCGTGCCTTAAGGCAAATGAATTTTTCATCGAACACTTGCATGTTTGGTGAAATTGAATTGATATTTTCTGTATTTCAAATGGAATTTATTTATTGAAAATGATCTTGTATTAATTTTAACTGATGTTTTTTCATAACATGTTGTAGATGTTGCGAAAATGGTGTAGATGTTGCAAAAACTTTTATATATATTATATTATGAAATCTGAAGAAATAGCCTTTGCACATAATTTTTAATCCAAGATAAGCAGTTTTAAGATAATCATAATGAAATATGTAAAAATATATTTAAAATTTAACTTCCTCTTTTATGCAAAGAAGCAAGCGCGTCGGAAGCTAATTTCATCTGGGGGGGGGGGGTGCAGTACAAATGGTGGTGCAAAAAAAGTTCACCAAAATTTCTTCAAAGAAACATGAATGTGAATAAACAAATTTTTTATTTTAGTTTAAAATAAAAAAAATATAAAAATATATAAAAAATATTAAAATTTCATTATTTTTAAAAGTTCTTCCAATTTCAATATTAGAGATCATTCTTTAAAGGATCTTTCATATGGTAATATGAAAATATAAGAAATAATGGTTGCTTTTATAAAGCAACACTAGGCATATCTTTACATGGTTTAAATGCAATAAGGTACAAAAAGTTATATGAATTTAAATTATTCCAAAATGTTTTTTTCTGTCCTTGCGAGAAACAAACTCTTTCACCACCTCCATCGAATTCAATTCTTCGGTTTTATCTTTGTGAATGTGTATAAGTGCTGCATGAGTGAGTCGTTTCTGTGTCATAGTTGCTCGAAGATACGTCTTAAGTCGTCTTAGTGCACTAAAAGAACGCTCAGATGAAGCTGCTGATGCAGGCACAGTCAAAAGCAAAGCAATAAGTTTTTCAACTTCATTTAATAGTTTTTTTACAGTATCTGAATTTTTTGCAAATTGGGATACAATGCCACTACAATTTCAAGGTGTTTGGCCAGGCAATTGCTTCAGCAATTTAAGTTGCGCGTGGAGGTCGCTCACATCAAAGTCATCTGCATAAAGATCTAGTTTTGTTTTTATATTTTGTTCAGAAGGCACTTTTCCGTTGAAGGCTTCGATTACAATATTTTCCAACGATTCTAGAGTGTCAAGATCTGTTTAAATGTACAATAAGATTTACAAAGTGCCAGTTTACACTAGCTTCACTCAACCGACTCACCGAATGTTAAATCAAAGTGAGTCGGTTGAGTGAAGCTGGTGTAAACTTGCAAAAATAAAAAAAAAGTAAAATATCAACCTGTTTGATCGAATCTAGCCGTTATCTCATTTGAGGGAATATCTAAAATTTCGAAATAATCTTTTCTTAGCCGATCTTATAATGGCAACTGTACTGAAGGAACCGGATTTGATGTTTGTTCAAAGCGTCGAGGTGGATTTTCATCAGCTAATTCACAGTAGGAGCTTTCGCATGGTCCAAAACATTGGACCAACATGTCAGATTGTACAACATGTAGTACCATGCGTAAGCTAAAACGATAGTTGAAATTTTGTTCTATCTTTTTGCAAACACAGAGAAAGGAAATGGTTATCCGCAAGCATGCTTATGAAGAAGAGAGATAGAAGAGGAAAACATATACAAAAAATATTATCGTTGTAAGAAAAACTGATATTTTGAATAACTTTTGAAGTTTTCCTTTTAAATTGTTTATCTAGCTAAAAAACTGGGAAGGGGGCAACTGCCCGTTGCCCCCTCCGTTTCAAAGGCATCCGTTTAGAATGCCTTTGAAACTTTATCTGGAGTACTAAAATTTATGATTTAATATTATATTTAAAATTTTTTAAATGGATTACTAAATGCAGACTTAAATCGTCTGTTTTATTCACGTACCAATTTTGATGGATGATTTTTATTTCTTGTCTCACCTATCACTTTGCTTTACACACGTAGGAAGCAGTTCCAACAAGCAAAAGGATAAACATATTTTTAGATACTAAGATGGACAGCTTTTCAATTTGATTATATTAGACTTAAATTTTTTAGGTTTGAGAAGATTGATGCCAAATTTTTTCATATGATATTATTTCGATCAAAGTTCTTAAAAATGTCTCTATGTACTCGTATCTAACAATATCCCAAAATACTTTCTGACTTTTAAAAATTTCGATTGTAAATAAATTTAATAATTATGTTGCATAAATTTTCTATTGTTTTTGAGTTGTCTCTTCAAAAATCAACAATTTTTATTGTACACTTATTATCTTATTGTTAGTTTTTTAAATTTGAAAATTCTATTGAGCAGCTTAAAAAAACTTAAGTGACTTATTAAGCTTGTGCTCACCACAGATAGAGAAAAAATAAAATAAATGATAATTGCTGTACATAGTTATCTTATTGAGTTAATTATTGAAATAATAACTTGAATTAATGAAAGGTATTAAATTGCTGAAAGCAAAAAAAAAAAATATGGTTGTATTATATTTTGCGACAATTAAAGTGTAGCGAGTAAAGTGTTTGCGAGTGTAGCACACACGTCAGAATTGAGCAAATCTGGCCAAAATTCATAAATACGTAATATAACCATAAAAACTCGCAGGGTATTGAGATTAACCAGAATAATGATCAATAACAAAAATTGGTGGTATTTATCCATGGTCACTCTTAACATCGAAACGGGAGGTGAACCTTTACAGGCTAACATGTCTGACTGTCTCAACCTGGCGAGGCCAGCAAAAACCTTGTGAAATCGCCTCAAGTCGACTCAAACCTTCACGTGGTGCTTCCTGGGCAACGTCAAAACTGACAACCGTTAGTTTGGCGACTAATCTGAGCGGCGGGTCTTCTTAGGCTTAAAACAGGTTGTGCGTCGGGTTTGAAACCCACCCGTAAAAACACATTTCCATGAAAACAAATAAGAATAGAAGAAAACTGAACCAGAAAGCTTATGACGACTACCGCAAAGGAAAAACTGTAATGATTTACGGATATGCACTTGGAATGTCCGAACCCTTAATTGGGAAGGTGCCTCTATCCAACTGACTGATGTCTTGGAAATATACAAAGCTGATATCACTGCTATCCAAAAAATGCGATGGAAGGGACAGGGTTGCATTCGGCATGCACCCTGCGATATCTACTACAGCGGCCATGAGGAGAACCACGAGTTTGGATGCGGATTTGTAGTTGGCAAGAGACTACGGCCCCACGTCCTGCGATTCACACCTGTGAACGAACAACTTGCCATAATCTGCATCAATGTTAAATTTTTTTTATATATGCCTAATATGTGCGCACGCTCCACGACAACACCTCCGATAACGGAATGAGGCTGATTGACTTCACCGCAGCACGAAACATGGTCGTAAGTAGCACTAGTTTCAAGCATATTAAGATTCATAAAGCCACCTGAATGTCCCCTGATCAAAATCAAATTGATCACGTTTTGATCGACGGAAGGAACTCTTCCAGTGTATTGGATGTACACACGATCCGTGGTGCAAACATTGACTCGGATCACTATCTTGTCGCAGCCAAGATCCGTACACGTCTGTGCGCAGCTAAGAATACACACAACCCTTCACAGAGAAAGCTAGACGTCGACAAGCTGCAATTGAAACAGACAGCCGAAGCTTTCGAAACTCGACTCTCACTCCTGCTTCAAAGCACTCCTCCAATTGATGGTATATGCGCGCAGTGGACACACATTTAGAACTCCATGCGTGCAGCTGCTGAAGAGGTGATTGGCCCTCGTCGAAACCAGTGGTACGACCAGGAGTGTCGCGACGCCACTGCAGATAAAGACGACGCCTACAAAGCCACCCTGCAGTCGGCTGTAACGCGCGCTGCTAAGGAGCGATACAAAGAGAAGAGAGACGTAATTTCAGGCGGAAAAAAGAGAGGCAGAAAGGCGCTAGCAGGAGAAGATTGAGATATATGGTGACAGGAATGAGGCCCGAAAATTTTTCGAAAAAATAAGACACCTTTCCGATGGTTTTAAAACCGGGGTCTCTTACTGCAAGGATGAAAATGGGAATATAGTGACAGATGTCCACAGTACACTGACGTTATGGAGAGAAAAGTTCTCTAAGCTTCTAAATGGCGACGCTGACAACAATCCCGCTAGTAGAGATGATATTCTGGAAACCCCAATTACGGATGACAGCGTCGAAGTTTCGCTGGCCGACTATTATGAAGTTTTGACAGCTTTAGCTCGGCTTAAAAATAACAAAGCCGCGGGAGCTGACGGCTTACCTGCTGAGCTGTTTAAAAACGGAGGCGAAGCTCTATTTAAATGCATTCACGAGATTCTATGCAGAATATGGTCGGAAGAATGCATTCCGAACGATTGGAATCTCAGTGTGCTCTGCCCAATCCACAAGAAAGGCGATTCCACTATCTGCGCCAATTACCGTGGGATAAGCCTTCTTAATATCGCATATAAGGTCCATTCTAAACGAACTGATTGGATCTTATCGGTGTAGCTTCAGACCTGGAAAGTCAACCATCGACCAGATTTTCACGCTATGACAAATCTTGGAGAAGACTCAAGAAAAACAAGTCGACACCCACCATCTTTTTTTCGACTACAAAGCCGCCTTCGACAGCCCAATAAGGAAGTACCTGTACTCCACCATGTCTGAATTTGCTATTCCTGCAAAACTAATACGACTTTGCAGGATGACACTGAGCAACACCAGCAGCGCAGTTAAAATCGGGAAGGACCTCTCCCCACCATTTATTACCAAACGACATTAGAAAGAGAGTCAAGTCGAATGGGTCTGGCAGTGAATGCAGATAAGACGAAATACTTGGTGTCAACAATTAATTAGATCCAGCGTCTTGGAACCCACGTTACAGTTGACAATACCTCCTTAGAGGTTGTGAAGGACTTCGTTTATCTGGGATCCAGCATTAACTCAACCAACGACATCAGCATTGAGATCAAACGAAGAATAACTCTTGCCAACAGGTGTTACTTTGGGCTCAGTAGGCAATTGAGAAGCAGAGTCCTCTCTCGACGAACGAAAATCACGCTCTATAAATCGCTCATCATGCCCGTCCTACTTTACGCATCACAAACCTGGACGCTGAGCTGTTTAGATGAAAAGACTTTAGGAGCATTCGAGAGAAAGATTCTTCGTAAGATCTACGGACCAATCTGCGTCAATGGCGAGTACCGAATACGGTGGAATAATGAACTGTATGAGCTGTACGCTGACATATACATAGTCAAGCGCATTAAAATTGAGCGGCTTCGCTGGCTTGGTCATGTTCAGCGCATGAAAGACGATGCTCCAGTGAAGAAAACATTCGATTCGGTAACCAGCGGCGGTCAACGTAGAAGAGGACGACCGCATCTTCGTTGGAAAGACCAAGCAGAGGACAACCTGACGAAGCTTGGAATTTACAACTGGCGCCAGCAATCGAAAGACTCAAAAGGCTGGCACAAATTCTTAGATGACGCCAAGACCGACATACGGTTGTAGCGCCAACTAAGTAAGTAAGTACTCTTAACATCGTTGGGAGAAAAAAATAATTAATAATAAAAGTGGCATATGTTTTTCATCTTATTTATGGTAACAGAGCTCGAAACTGTGGAAAGTTTTTTCATAAACGTCAACCATTTTTTTAATTTAAGTCCCATTTTTAAATAAATATGAATGTGTTCAAACAAACATCCAATAATTGAAGGGCTTATTGCAAAAACATGATAAGCCACATCAAAAATATTTTGAAATAACCGACTCTAAAGTTTGGAAAAAATTTATTTTTGTATGAAGAAATCGAATTAAAGATGGAAACTTTTACAAATAGGCTAGAAAATGAATAAGAAATAGCCCAAATCTCTTCAGTGGTTGTTGGCAGTGCATTGCACTATCGGAACTGGCGATGCTATCTAATATTATGGTTCTCAAAAAATTTAATACATGAGGCCCTGACAACTTTCATAAGGGCTGTTTTTACATCCTTACAGAAAGTTATAAGAATTTTCAATGGTGAGAGGCATTTGGTTTTGATAGCCGAATTGTGGAGGGGTATAACAATGCGGCTGCCATAAATCCATATGTTGACGTTGTTACTTTTTCTGTTGTTACTTCTTCGCTTTTAAGGTTATCATCTCTTAATGTCGTTTGCTTAAAGAAACTGTTATTTTTAAATGTTTGTTGTAATTTTATATCAAATCATTTGAAAAAATATTACTTTTCGAGCAAATTAAAATAAAAGTTTAAAAACTAAATTTTTGATTGAACTTTAAAAATCCCATATTATAAACGAAAAGCTTACTTCTTAAACTTACTTCAAAGTTACTTCTGAAACAAGCTTACAAATAATTTTAGACAATGAAATTGTAAAATAGTCCATGACTTTTTCAATACACTATGCATAATAATGATTATCAAAGTAAAGTAGGATGGAGAGTAGTCATTGCCGGCCCAAGACGCGTTTCAACTTTGCGTGAACAAAATTTAGTGTGATGGAATTGTGCAGGTTAGCTTTATAATTTGTAATTTAATATTAACGCAGTTTCTTTAATTTTCCTTCACTGTTTTCGAAAAATCAGGTACTCATAAAAGGCTGACTTCGTAAACGCATTTATGCAATGCATCATTGTGTTTCATTTTGTATTGGTTATTAAACGAAGCTTATGAACCAAAATAACGCAACTATGGTGATATTCTTAACAATAGTATAGTTGCGCAATTTTGGTTAATAAGCTTCGAATCAATTCAAAATAAAACACACTGATGCATTGCATAAATGCGTTTACCAAATCACCCAAACTGCCACAATTTAGCTCAACGACTTCCTGAGAATTGTGCTCGAATAACTGATAGTTTATCATATTTTATTTATACTAACACTCAAAAGAATTTGCTTCCCATAAATTAAGAAATTGTGGCTTCAATACATAGACATGGGTTTTTCTTTATTCTATAGAGGTTTCTTCTTAATGTACAGAATTTTTACTTGATTTAACGACTTCAAGTCTTGATTTCGTTGCAAAGTTATCAAAACAGCTTTTTAGTTTTGAAGACAAGTTGGTTTACTTAAATATAACAGATGAAAGTATGATAAAAGTTAAATTTCCAAAAATTGTATAAAAGCAAAAATAATTTGAAGAAAAATTGTATGAAAATCAAGTCCGCTTGCAACATTCTGCAGCATCATTTCTTAAATTTCTCTTATGAGTTTCATAAAAGAGCAGTTTCTCCTTTGAAAGTGGTCCCTCTTTAAGAGCTCAAATAAGAGTACAAAATGATACTTTTTGACTCTCAAAAGTAGTTTATTCGGACTCCTAATAGACTTTTTTATGAATCTTATATTGGAATTTTAAGAATCATATAAGACTCTTCAAAGTTTCAGAAAAGTGCTAGTTTTTCTTTGAAACTGGTTGCTCTTATGAAGCATCAATATGAATCTTAAAATACTCTTTTATGATTCCTATTTTTTCTATATTTTTCTTCATAAAATAATCATAAAAGTGTCGAAAATGAGCTTGTTTTTTTAATTTGATCACTTTTTATGATTTTTTTTTTATGAAGAAAAAAAAAGTTTCGGAGAACGCGGGTTACTCTTTCAAATTTTGCCGCTCTTCCTGTGCTGAAATATTAAGTTGTAAGCATATTACGATTACCGAACCGAATGAAATATTTTAAATTTAATGTAAATGAACAGTATTTGAAAGCATGTTTTTCTTTCTTTAAATTTTTACTCCGAAAATGCTCCCAATTGGGATATTTTTAAGACCTAATTTTTTTTTTTTAAATACAGAAAATATACATAAAATTTTATATTCAGGAGGCTTTTCACAAAACACTCCTAACTGTGAGCTCTTTCAGAGCTCAAAACTGAAGTAGTCCAAAAATAATCCGAAATATGTTTTTTTCAGGAGTGTACGTTATGAAACAACAAAAAATACACTTTAAAAACTCATACATAAGAGGGAACTCATAAAATCCACTTCAATAAGGCTCTTTTCAGAGTCAGAATTATGAGCGCTCCGAACTTGGTCTAAAGGGACAATACTTGGATGAAGAAATACATGAAAATACATGTAAGTTTTTTTTTGTACACCACAAGTGATGTATTTTAATTACGTTTTTCTTGTATTTGTAGAAAAAATTCTTTAAAATTACGTACAAAGCGAACGATTCTTAATGAAGCAATTGAAGACTATTGTTTAACAACTGCGATGATCGAATGGATAAGCTGATGCACTTTCACTCACGTGGCCGAGGTTCAAGTCTCCGGATAGTAGTAATTTTTCAATTTAATTTTATGTTCATAATAATAATATTTGCAGTTTTTCATCAGTATAAAAATTATAATTCTCACAGGATGCTGTTTAAAATCTTAGAAAGTGTTTATTTTTGCAACAATTACAAAATTTTTCCAGGGATTCGATGAAAAATTTCTTATTTTCAGAGATAATGTTTTTCTTAGTTATAGCCGATGGTTAATAAACGGCAGCAAATTTATTATTTTATGAAAAAATGTTTCTATTAGTTATAGCCGCTGATAAATAAACGGTAGAAAAACTTACTAAAATGTCATAAGATTTCAACACAATTGCGCTAATTTTCTTCAATTTAGTAAAATAGTTCATAAATGATTTGATAATTTTCCTAAACTATTTCCCACTTCTAGTGTTAATTCAACGAAAAATATATACTTAATTTTTAGAAAATCGTCCTTGGCGCTAAGTGAAGCCCGATTTTTTAAAGATTGAGTGCTATTTTCCCAGATTTTCTGGAAATTTTTTTCTGAGTGTGCTGATCTTGTCCTAGTCCTTGTCTTAATTTTTGTCTTAGTCCTTGTCTAAGCTTGTGCCTAAATATTTATCAAAATCCGAGTCTAAGTCCTGGTTGAAAATCTTGTAGGAATTCTTGTCCTAAACTTTAACCAAATTCGTTTCTCCATCCTTGCTCTAATTTTTGTCCAAGTCCTTGTGCTAGTCCTTTATTAAACCCATGTCCAATTTCGAGGCATAAGCATCAACCCTTACTGTGGCACAAAAACATTGACTTAAGTGCCATACAATGTATCCATGCATCAGTGGTGGTGCACTTATGTTACATTTACGAAACGTTTTTGTATATTTGGATCTCATGACGTCATAAATATTTTATTTATTTCGATGAGGAAGATAAAGAAATGACCTCAGCTGTTGCATAATAATTTTCACAGTAGAATCTATATTCAGCGAGTAATAACTCCATGTAATAACATAGAATTTTCATTCCATAAATTGTTACCTCCGCGACCTGAGTACGTCATGATTTTTTAAGATTTTTGCTGTGAGGCCACCGACTCATTCTTTGTTTTTCTTTCATAACATTATAGCGCATATGCTAACCGTGTAGTAATTCCATTCCGAAGCATTTTTTGCATTTTCGATCTATATGCGGCTCTCTCCATTGCGTCATGACATAAATTTTTTGTCTTTGTTTGTGATGAAGACATGGAAGCAGCCTTTACTTGTGTATAATAATTTTAACCTAGCACCTACACTCAGGGAATTTTGAATACGTGTTGGATAAGCATCTTCATCCAGGTTTTATTTACATAATATTTTATTTCGTCATGAGGTCAAAAAAATTAATCCAGACAATTGTACCATAAGTTTTATAGTAGCTCTTGTATGCTCTGCTGCCCCAATCTGTTATCTAATGAATTTTGCAAAATCTTTGCGTAAAAAAACTATATTTAATGAAACAAAGTTGAAATAGCTCACAGCTACCAAGAAAACAAAATCACCAGACGAAGTCTCGAGAGGAAATATTTATGTGGAGCAAGAAAGTGTAGATGAACAGAGTAAAAAATATGAAGAAATATTCAGAAAGCCAATTTTAAGCTAATTCAGATGCTAATTCAGATACTAATGGTGACAACAACGATGGCAATTATTATGGACTCCAACCAGAAACAAAATACTTCGAAAGACTTAATAAGTTTTTAAACAGTTAATAATTACCAAAAACACTTTTTGAAGTGTCAAGTAACTTTAATAAAATTAATTAAAAAAAAAAAATATAACATTGAGTTATTCCTTTGACTGAGGAATACAAGAACGGCAGCATCAGCAGCACCATAAAGCTTTCAGAATTAAATTTGAATTTACCATAATTCAAAAGAATTTCCATTTTTGTTGCAATAAGAATGAACAGAAGCAGTACCACTTCAATCAAATGGTATTTTTTGTAAAATGTGTATTTTGTTTTATATGTTTTAAACCGCAAAGAAGGTAATTAAAATGGTTTTGAAATGAAAAAAATATAATTTTGCCTTGGCAGTTATTGTTACTGTATATTCGTTTTTTGGCAGTTAATTATTTTTTCTTTGAATTATTTGACGCTTTAGCATTTAACAGTTGCTGACATTTTAATTCGGATACTTTGAGATTTATGTCATGCTAAGCTTGATGCTGAAAAATTCAAAATTCTGATTTTAATTTCTAATAAGAAATCAATAATTGGTAATGCTGTTTTAACAAAAATTATTGTTATTTTTTCAGTGAAAATAAAAAATTTGTTTGAGCTGAGTGCAGATTTTTCAAAATTACTTGACGACTTTGCTTATAGTAAAAATACTGCAGCCCTGGTTTATCAATACGTTGATGGACATTGTAAAAAAAACTTTTAAATTCTTCAAAGTATTAGTATAAAATTCTTAATTTTGCAAATCTTTTCACATGCAAACTTTTATAGCAAAACACAATGCAGAAGTAAGTAATCCGTGTTGTACGTTGTTATTTATGTTTTATTACTATTTTGCAGAGAACACAAACAAATAGGAGAATGGTATCTCCTACCTTGTTATGAAAAGCAATCATTAAGCGCACGTTTTATGTAATTAAATGTGAATTAATTATACAGAATATAAAAGTTGTGTTTTAAAACATTGAAGTGTGTATTCATGAAAATTATCAAAGAGACAACTTTCAAAAGTTTTGCGGTATAAACATGAACTCTCATCATTAGTCATCACGTTTTGTTTTTTCATAAATTTTAATAGTACTCATATTCAGTTCTCTCAGACCATCTCTGAGATACGAAAGACAACATAGACAAAAAAATCAAAAACAAGATACACGTATAACTAGAATGACTTAGTCTAACGTAGAATGACATATCATTATTTACATTTAAGTATTTATATGGTAAATGAAATTAATTAAGCGTTAAAAATGATGAAAGTAAATTCGCTTGTGTGATTTTATTTATTCCGAATCACTGTACAACATGTTTACAAAATTATCTATGTTAATGTATTTTGCTGCGTACGATAGACAATTTGAATGTTAAGAGAATTGTATAATTTATGGTATAAAATGAAGAGAAAAAGAGCATCGTTCTACTGTGTTTAACTTACAAATTAATTTACAGAACACAAACGAGTTTAACTGAATCAATTAAAATTAACACTAAAATATTCTAAAATTTATGTAGATTACGTCACAACTCTTGGGTAGTTTTCTAATAGGGTATCATGGAAACAGTTTCTTAAAGCAAATTCCAAATTTTTTGGATGGTAAAATAAAAATTGTGGTTTCATAATTTAACTGAACTTACCGAATTTGATTAAAATTTTTGTAAAACAATAGAGCTTTTTGTATCCAGAATTTTTATGGACTGAAATGAAAAAAAAAAATGATTTTTATTTTCTATTTAAAATGCTGTATTTTTAAAATTAACATACAAATTATGTATGTAATGCATATACAGGGTGTTCAGTGTAAGAGTACGAATATTTATGGGTGTGAAAGAGGAGGTAGAGTTAAGCAAAAAATCGTATGGGGGGGGGGGTGGTTCCCTTTTAGGAGTTACGTGGTTAATTGATATTTCATGACTTTGATTCATACTATTGTTTCTAGCAGAAAAACTAACTCATGGAAAACATATTTTAAGATTTTATTTGAAAAGCAATTAATCTTTCTAACGGTGCATCAAAAAACCCACCCGATTTATTCATTATCCAGTCCAAAGTATTGACTTTTTTCTCAAAAAATGACTCAAAAATTGTTTTTGTTGTACAAATGAAATCAATTAAAAGTTGCACATCTGGCTACGTTTCATATGACTTGGCATCTATTTGCAAAAATTCTTCCAATTAAGCGCAAAAATTATTTTACTGTTTTTTTCATCAAGCAACAATCTAAAAAATTTATTTTTTCCAAAACGTTGTTTTTATATTTTTTTAAAAAAAGTCTAGTCTCAAAAATAATTTATGTGAAAAAATACCCCAATATCTGTTTCCAATCAAAAGTTATGACTAAAAATCTATTGTTTCTTTCCATTGAAGTAATAAAACTAATTTTCTGTTTGTTTGTTTGTTTGTTTGTTTATTTATTTGTTTGGCCTTTATACAAATCTAAACGGCTCAACGGATTTCTCTCAAACTAGGCATACATTAGACCTGGCGCGGTGTTATATGAAAGTTTTTTTTTTTTGGAATTCCAATTATGGGTAGCAGTATAATGTTATAATTTTTGTATTATAAAAGCAGTAATAATTTAGTAATTTTCAAATCGATCAAAGTGTGTCAAGTCGTGATTAAATTAATTCAAAGTTTCAAAAAATTGAAGAAAGCAGTTCATTATTTTTCCCTCAAATGACATTGCTCGGTTTTGTGTGTCTTTCGATAAATATTTAGAAAATAAAATTTTTATTCGTAAGACCATTTTTGATGGTTATCGAACAGAAACGGCTTCGTTCATCAAACAAAAATGTGTTTTTGATCGGAAAATGTGATGTGAAAATGTGAAAATGTGATGTGTGACAACAAGTGCAAAATTACCGTCTAAAAATAAGTGCTTCAGTTTTTTTTTGCAATGTACGTTACGCAAAGAAACCCATTGCTGAAAAAACCCGGTTAGTGCAGGTTTGATAAATGACTTTTTCATTTTGGTATATAAATGTAGAAAAAATTGTACTAAATGAAGAAAAATAGTATGGAATAAATTTTGTTTACTCCGCGAATAATGCGATAACTTTGTCACTCCATTTGCAACGCTGATAAGGAGGCGTGGCAGGTATAGAAAAGTATATATATCTTGATCAGCATCACCTCCAAAGCCGATTTCGCTAGGTCAGTCTGCCGACACGATTACAGCCGCAATTTTAAAGCTATTGAAATTTGGTGTAAGTATGTGCTTATATTAAGCAAAATCGGATGAAAACCACGCCTTTTTTATCAAACAATAAAATTTCTAAAAACGCCACAAAAATTTTTGCAGTTAATTGTTATTGTGCACATAAGCTTTGAAGTAAAATATTCACCATATATTTAAAATATGTTAAAATCGGATAAAACAACGCCTATCTCCCATACAACGTTACTTTATCAAATCTTCAAAATATCTAAAAATGACATAAAAATTAATGCCATGATTAAAATTTTGCCCACACTTCAAAAAATCACTATGTGATTGAAATTTTTAAAATCGAAAAACAACGCATCAAACTCCCATACAAAGTGACTTTAACAAAATGATAAATCTTTGAAAATGCCACAAAAACTAATGTTATGACTTGAAATTTTGAATATGAACTTTGGCCTCAAATATTTACCACATATTTCAAATTTGTCATTTTTATTTTATTTTATTTTATTTATTTATTTATTTATTTAAGTAATCATAAGTACAATAAGAGCTCTGCTCTTTTATAGTACAACATAAATGCATAAATATAATTAATTTACATTTAATTTAATTAAAATTGAAATTAATATTAAAATTCAAATGAAAATTAAAAATTTTAAATTAAAGTTAAGAATTAAAAATTAAGAATGATAGCAACTGTCATAATAGTATAAAAAGCCTGCCTACCTCTTAGGCAAAGTAACTATATAAAAACGGTTAAGTCTCTAAAAACTACGCAAAAATTAATTTAAAAAATTAAAACTATGAACATATGCTAAGTTTATTAAAATTCACTTTGAGTTTGGAATCTGACAAAATTGATAAAAACTCGACCAATCTGCCATACAAAAAGACGCCACCAAAGTAGCATAACTTTTATAAATTCCACAAAAATGTGTGTATTAACAGTTCTGCATTTGAGTTTTTTACAAAAATTTAATGAACACCACAACCGTAATCTATACGAGGTGACGTCATCAAACTTTAGAAACAGGCATAACTAAGAATATACGGTGGTGGTATCTAAACTTCGACCCAGTCGAAGATAATTCCTTGCTAGTTTTTATTTAAATGAAAGTAAATGTCTTTTAACAATTCAGTTCATAAACCTTACAGAAAATGTTTATAGATTTTTATTTATATTTAATTAATCACACAGTTTTTTATAATTATAAAAAGGAATACAATTGGTCTAATAATATTAATAAAATGAGATCAATAAAATCTTTAAAAAAATCATATAAACATAAAGTTTAGAGGTCTTTTTATAATTAAAAAACAAAAATTTCTTTCTTTTCATTATAGAAATGCCACTTACATTTTCCAAATCAAATTATTTGCCGAAAAAATTTTTTTAAATGCTATTGCCTTCTATGTTAAGGTAACGAAAAAATTAAAGGGAACATTTTTCAGTCAAGCAATTCTTCACTTTCAGTAAAATTTTAGAAATTTTTAAATTTGATATATTACTTATGATGTCAATATTGTGGCATTTAGTTCACTAGATTTTCAAAAATATTGAAATTAATTTATTAAATTAATTAAATAAATTGTTGCATTCTGTTTCTGTGATTGGTTTTTATTAAACTTTGAAAATAAAATATTATTTTAACATTTGCTTTCGAATGAGAAATTGAAAGAATTGCTTAAGCAATTTTATATAAATTGGAGAAAATTGACTCTTTAAAATCATTTTTTATGCATTTTACAGAGTACCAAAACTTAAAACTATATAATTTCTTTTATTATTTTAAATCGTCTACTTACATAGAGTTCTAAATTCTGTGTTTATTATAGAGTGAAATAAAATGTATTGAAAACGCTTTGGTAGTAGGACAATAGGAAAAATATAAAATTGTACCAAAAAAGTACAACTGTACCGAAAATATCAACCCTGGGTTAGTGTTCAACAAAATTTTACTCTTCTGGAAGAGAGCTCGAATTTCAACGCCTAGTAAAAGAACATGTTTTGCAAAAGTGTTGAAGTAATACGAGGTCTGGAGAACTACGCATAAAGGTTATAATTCTCCATGTCCGAGTCAGCACAAAATCGTAAATGATTTTAAGAACAATTTTGACTCTTTGTTCGATATTGCATACATTGTGGATATTCGTATGGAAAAGGGGTCAATGCAACGGAAAGAAGGTCGTGTGGGCAGCTTGATTGGTATAATCAAACCTCTCTTAAAGAAAGAACAACGAAGGGCGCAACGACTCAACGCAAACAAATAAATCCTTAGGATTTGACTAAAAATGTTGAATATATTTGCAATATAACATTTTTGATAATAGAATTCGCTGTAACAAACGTTGAATTTGATGGCAGCGAAAGTAATAGTGACTTAGTAGGAGATAAAGTGACATTTCCGATGGATTCAATAGGAGGCGGAAGTTCTGGAGGTTCGATACTTTCTGCAATTTCTGGTAGAGATAAGATTGAACGATTGGCTTTTGTTCTCACATCTGATAATGTAGAAAAATTAATTGCGGTTTCCAGAGTGCAAAATGATCTGGTGAAGCAGTCGCCCAAAGTATTTTATTAATAGATAATTTCTTAAATAAAAGCTAAGCTAAAGGAGATGGAAGAACATGGTGTAAGAAGAAATTTTAGACATTGCTGAAATGTAAAAAAATATAACAATTATTTTTCGCTATTTCTTAAAAGGAGATAATTATTTTGCTTGATTCAAGCAAATGTTTTGTTTAAAAGCAAATCAGCAAAACTTTGCTCAATCACGCTGTGATCTTTGAATTGATTTTGATTACTTAATTGAAATCACTCTTTATGAAGTTAGGAAAAAGCAAAATAATATTAAATTCAAGCAAATATTTGCTAAGTTTTCATACACTCAAATAGCACATTTTTACTAAACTCAAGCAAATGTTTGTTAAGTTGTTATAAGCTCAAATAGCAAATTTTTACTTAACTCAAGCAAATATTTGCTGAGTTATTATAAACTCAAATAGCAAGTTTTTGCAAAAATCAAGCAATTTTCTTTTAAACACACGAGCACACGTTTATTCTTAATGAAGATAATTAGGCGATGATTAGTTAACAACTGCGATGGTCGAATGGATAAGCCTATGCACTTACATTCACGCAGCCGAGGTTCAAATATCCAGATGGTGGTAAATTTTCAAATTAATTGAATGTTAATAATTATTTAACTTCAAAAATATGCTTAATTTCAGCAAAAACTAATCAAAATTTTCTATTCCAATTTGCAATAACTTTGCAAATATTTGCTTGAATTAAGTAGAAATTTGCTTTAGCAGTTTATGATAATAACTTAGCAAAAATTTGATTGAATTTAATCAAAGATTTGCTCAGTTATTATAGACTGGAATAGCAAATTTTTATTAGTTTTTGCTGAAATCTAGCATAATTTGAAGTGGCTGAAAATAAAGTACAAGTTTTGCTTAACCACAATACAAATTCAGCAAACAGTTTTCTCCGTTTATGGATACCCTACAATAAGCATTTTTTTATTTAATATGTGCGAATATAGTACATTGGGATGATGAAATTTCTTGCAAACAGTAAATTTTGAAAAATTCCCGTTATTTTGACATCAAATTTATGACGGTATCTCAAAAACTGTAGCTTTTCTTAGTACGTTGATTAACATTGAGCGGCAACTGAAAATAGAAATAGAGTCGTTTTTTATCTCTTTCTATGCTCATCTGAGAACGAAAGCGATTTAATATCACAGTGTAGGTCGAAGGTCACAGTGAAAAGGTCAAATTTCGACCACTGGCGAACTCTAGTAAGTAACTTTATTTGAAGTTCTTGACTTTTCTGGAAACTCCTATTAATTCCTGGTAATTCCTATTATGTGTAAACAAGTTAAATATAAGATGGTTTAATGAAAATATAAACTTGCAAAAAACAAGAAACAAAAACGTATTTTTTGTGTTTTCTATATTTCCAATTTCGAGCTCATTTTGGCACGGTTTGGCCTGAGGATTAAAGACTTTTTTTATCAAGACGGAGTTTTGTCATCAAATGGCATACTTTAGCCGCTACCCGCAATCAAAATTCGAAAAAATTTTACGCCAGATCTAGTATACATATTAAGTGCATTCTTGATTAAAATGTTAAAAACTTAGTTTTTGCCACTTCCTCTCCGAAATTTTTCAACTAACAGTGATTTTGTTATTATAATACTTTTTGCCATCGGAGTTTCTTGTGTTTTTAATTTTAAAATTTTTTTGTTATTTTGACATCAAAAACAGTCGCATACAGCTGCGGTCAAAATAATAGCAGTACCCTTATATTCAGATATGTTTAGATAAATAATACTAGTCTACAAATTTCGGATCGGGTAAGTCCATTTTCATTCCTATATGTACTTTAAACACTCGTTCCAACTCCGTACTCAGTTTCCTCCTATATTGTAAAACTTTCAAGATACGGGGTGTTTTACGGTTTTGGTACGTGTTTAGTATTATTGATCTAGAATCTAAACTAGTCACCATAAAATAAAAAATAATATTTCCTATTTTAGAAAAAATATCAGATTTTTTATAAGTATATCAATCGCTTTCGTGTCATGTGCTGTAGCGGAGAAAAATTTTTGAGATTATCCAACAAAATATCGACAAATTTTCTATCTTTTGTTTTAGCGGAGCTGTTACTGTCCAAAGTTAGAATTTAAAAAAATACTGTTGATTAAGTGTATTTTTACATGAATAAAAGACATTTAAAATTTGGATGGTTACAGTTCCGCTAAAACAAAAGATACAAAATTTGTTGATATTTCGTTGGATAATCTCAGAATTTTAGCTTCGCTACAGCACATGACACGATAGTGGGATACGTTGATGGAAAAGTTGATAATTTTTCTAAAATACAAAAATATACTTTTTATTTTGTGGTGAGTAGTTTAGATTCGAGATCAATAATACTAAACACTTGCCAAAAACGTGAAACACCCTGTATCTCGAAAATTTTACAATATAGGAGGAAACTGAGTACGGAGTTGGAACGAGTATTGAAAGTACATATAGGAATGAAAATGGACTTACCGGATCCGAAATTTGTAGACTAGTATTATTTATCCAAACATGTCTGAATATAAGTGTACTGCTATTATTTTGACCGCAACTGTATATTCAAAATTGTAGAATTTTTAGTACAACGACTTTTTCATAATTTTTGCACTTCTGAAAAATCGATTAATTTTCGTCTTTTACTATAGCTAAACATCTGAAGCATATAGTCCGAAGAATATTTAAAGTCTAATAAGTCCCCTCACCCCTAAACTATAGCTCAATAGTGCCAATTTTAAACGCGTTTTTCTCAAAACAACTTTTTAAAAGTCCGTATGCACAGCCATTAAAAACTACATTACTTATTTATTTCAATCTTGGCACACACTTTAAACTTATAAAACCCTTTCCTCTAACAGTAAGTTTTAGATTTTTTCTTTTTCAATTAAGGGGGCTTTCTACTTACGAAACGGCGGAATTTTTCGTGAAAAATAGGAATTTTCACTTGACCACCAAAAATTTTAAAATTAAACAAACAATAATCAGATAACGTTGGGGGGAGGGGGGGAGGATTTATTGATAGTTCGACTAAATTTTAATGATTTTTGATCTATATATAAAAATGGATGAATGTATGTTTATACATCATGTATAGACCGCTGAGCCGATCCCTATGAAATTTTAGGGAAACTGAAGCCACCTCCCATGCAATCCAAATTTGCGCCATTGCCCATAAACCAATAAAAAGGGTATCTAGCAGACGGTTTTGATCGTAAAAAACTAAAATGTAGTAATTTTGTTCAGATGGTTACTGTCGGTAACCGTACAAAAAATGTGCGTGGGCGAATATATCTACGCCCATTATTTCGAAATCATGCCAATTCCACAGTTGTACACGTTTTTATAGTGAAAATTGGTCTGTAGGTGCTCCAAGTGGCGGTCAATTTATATATAAATGCTTTCACGCCCACTTTTAATGGACACAAATCAATAGAACTTCTATATGTCAGACGATTCTGATCGTAAAAAACTAAAGGCTCAACCAAGTTATGCTTAAGCAAACTAAAGTTTGAGAGCAAAAGCACGCACTAACACAGCAATATATGAAGTCGTCCAAGTTTTGTCTAAGCATTCCTTTCGTCCAGTTTTTCAACTTTCGTTTACTTTTGGAAACTTGAGAGAGAGCGCTTGACATCGTAGTTTGCTATGCAGAATAGGGTTGCTAACAGTATTGAGAATGTGTTTAATTAAAATTTTATTATTTGTATGCCAAATTTTTCAATGAAAAATATTGTTTTTTTTGTTTGTGTATATTTAAGCAAATCATGGAAAATGTGTATATTTTTGCTGAGAAATTTTGCGTTTGCCACAGCTTATAAGCCAGGCAGCACTATAAACATGTTTTTTGTGTTAGCTGATGGCAACCCTTTTTAGCATATCTTTATAATTCTTTTTTATCTGTCAATTGAAAAAAATTACGTTACTTTATTTATTCAAAATTAATGCAGATCCCAATTTTGTTGATAAACTAATAAAAATTGCTAAAAAAATATATGAAAAAGCTCACGGGCACTAATTCAACAATAATTTTTCAAATAGCTTTTGAACTTTATTATATTTTGGTCAAGATTTTGTAAACGTTTAACATTTTGTTAAGCATGAAATCTGCCAACTTGGGCGACTTTTCTTCTTAATCATACTTTTTGTCAACTTTTCTCTGAGACTTTTGTTTGCTTAAGCATAACTTGGTTGGGCCTTAAAATTTGGTAATTGAGTTAATATTTTTACTCTTTTTTCTTACTTTTTCGTCCACAAATTAGTAAAAATGCTAGATATCAGACGGTTTTTACCGTAGAAGACAAAAACTTTATAATTTAGCTTATATGTCTTTACCGATTTTCATAGAACTTTAGGAAGTAATAAAACACATACCAAGGAGGATTTTTGCATTGGAAAATGTGGCGTGGCACCTCCCATACAGAAAAAAATGTGTTATATCGATTAGCTTTGGAATTATAGGTTGCACAGCTTCCGAATTCGGTATTCAAACAAAATTAACACGTGCTGTTCCACTGATAACATTTTATGGGTGTTCAACAAGAAGGCGTGGAACCTCCCATACATCCCAAATTTGAGAAATTAAACAGCTTTTGAGTAAAAGACCGCACAGTCATGGAATTCTGTATTCGACCACAATTTACGCAAGCAATTTGACTGATTTCATTTCATCGTGGCAGCAACGGGCCGGGTTTCAGCTAGTTTACAATAGTTTGAACATTGTTATTTAATTTTGTACATCAACATCATCTCAAACATCATCATGACCTGAATAAATAATAGGTAAAGAAGAAAGTTTATTTCATGGATAGCCACATAAATTTTGTTCTAATGTGTTATTTAGAATTCATGTTTGTCTCAACATTTAGAGTAAATGCTAAGAAATGTTAAACAAATAAGAGTAAATGTTTAATGTTTTTTTTCAACTTTACGGGTAGTATTGTTGTTTTGTCTCTGTTGTAGTACAACAACGAAAGAGGATTGTCTGTCTCTCTTGCTCCATAAGAAGCTAACTGAGCAGTGAATAAATTAATATTGTGTTTGGAATTTATTTTATGTAATAAACGGCAATGATACAAAGCATGCAGAGGACAAGTATTTTAAGTTTATTGGAAAACTTTTTTTAGCTCACAAGAACGAACTATTGTTATTTAGAAAAGAAAAAGTACTTTACTTAATTTGAAGGCAGATCTATGAAACCTTACTTATTTATTATTTATTTTTGAACCTTTTTTTAGCCAGAAGGAAATACTTCGAATAACTGCGCCATTGTATCATAAAATTCACAAAATAAACCATTAGTGAATTTGATGAACTGAAGAGATTTCAGGAGTTTTAAGCTCGTGACGAAAATAGGTCACTGATGAAAATAATTTTCAAGTATCGAGAAATTATTTTTTCTAATTCAAGAATTTGAACATTAAATTAAATTAATCATTAAATTGGATCAAGCATTCCAAACTTATAACACTATGCGACAGTCACTCTGTTCTGGGTTAAACATTAGGCAATCCTTTTTTAAAACAGGATGCTGATTCCAAATTATAGGAAAAAAAATAATTCTGTAACACCGTTTCTGAGTTATCGACAGTTTATTATTTTTAGTGAATTTCGAGAAGGTGATCCTCATAAAACGTTTTTATGAATTGATATAAATGAATAGTATTTTAAAATAAAAGGTAATTGAAATACCTTTTATCTATTACTACATTATATTCCAATTGGATAAACATCTAAGTTAAGTTTATAGCCGTAAAATATTGACTGAGACTAGCGACGAACACCAATTGTCAAAAAATAGAACGCATGTTTTCTTATGAAGATGTATTTTTTGAAGACGGCACGACAAAGAGAGAACACGACCACAATTGTTGCTGCCGCAGACTTCAATCTATTTTTAATTTGATAGACGACAAGAGCGAACATAGCGGATTTTGTTTACGTTCTGTTGCGTTCATTATAATCAAGTCGTCGAGAATACTGCAACATTTCTCTCTGACAGCAAGTTTTCGTTTTGTCGGTGGACGACTGTTGCAGTCAATGACCGCATTCAGCGCAGACAACAGTTGGCAACTGTTCTGTAAAAATTCGCTGAATGATACAAATTTCGTAGCGCTAACTAAAACTGATAAAGTAGCGAACGCCTTTTAATCGAGCGAACAAATTCTATGCTACATGAACACAACTGTTTGTTTAACTGTCACATGCTGTTACTGACTCTGTTAAATTAATAAACGCTGAAAGAACGCAGCAAATTTAAGTGAGAAACCTTTGCAATTGAACTAAATTTACATAAAAATTAAATTGAATCTAACTTCTGACGTGTAGAGTAGCAACACATTCAGAGAAAAACATCGTGAACTAAGGTAGCGCTACCATTACAGTACACAACAGTTGTCTGCGCTGAATGCGGCCAATGTGTATCGGCTATAAGTTTGCTTACAAAGCAGAGAACTGCATGAGTAGCTTCACTAAAACATATAAGCACTCGTTGAAAATGAGAGTAGCTTTCGTGCATTGCATTCTCTTTCAACGAATAAACAAAATGTGGACTCTCTCAAGAAGTAAACTTCGCCAAGGTTGCTATTTACCACTGTATTGCTTAGGTACATGTCACACGCAGCGGACAAAGACAAATTTGTTGTTGTTTTTGCGGGTAAAAGAAAAAACTAGAAATTGAGAGAGCTTCTCAGACATCAAAAAATTTCCAGGCAACCGACAAAAATGTTCACGGCCCAAAGCTGAAAACAATTTGGACAACGGTTGCATATTCTTGATGTTTTACGTTTAGTAGTAATAAAACTGCACTGCAGTAGGAAATGTACTATTTGAATTCATCAGTAATGCGATGTTTGTTGTTTAGTATTGAATTGTGCGCTGCTAGTGCTATACATGGCTTGAATGGTATTTATTTATAAAAAAAAGAAGAATACTTGACGATTCTGCAAAATGCAGCCCGGCTAGCTGCAGCAAATGGGTTCAACTGAACAGCTGAATATTATTAGTGATTATTGTGAATGTAATATTAATGATTTAATATACTGTTTTTTTAGTGATTGTGTATTTTTTATAATTAAAAATATGAACGTAAAATGTGTATATGACGTTATTTATAAAAGTTTATAAATTTTTAAACTATATTTTCCATTTATAAACTATGTATTCCATTGCATATATGAAAGTAACACGTCATTGTATATAGTATTTTTAGTGCTTGTATGTACAGCTGCAGTTGTCTCTTTCACTCTTGTGAGCAGTAGATTCACTGATAGTATAACACAAGGCTCATTTATAAGGTTGTGGTACATATATCGTGTCATATCGTTTAAATCGTTAAAATTTACAATATTTTAAGAGATAAGGTTATGGCTATTAATTGGAGTAGAAATATTACTGAAATGTTCTTAAATGAATTTCAGAGCCAACCGGCTTTGTGAAATATTCTTAAAAAAAGTTTAAATGCTTTATCATCAGTGAATTTTAGCTAATTTAATAATCTATAATTAAAATAATAAAAATGTGTACTCACCCAGCAAAAAAAGTGCTTCGAAAAGAAACTAAATTGGAAGGAAAAGTCTTGAATTCCATCCCTTCCACTTTCATACCAAGAAGGCATTCTTTTAACATATGCATGTCATTGGGAGGAATGCTTTCATTAATCTTCTCTAGAAGTGCTTCCAAAACTTTTTCAATAGAAGATTTCTTTGAGCCCTTCAATGAAAGGATTCTAGAAGGTGTTTTTCAGAAGAACTTTAAGAAGGCATTCCATGGAATAGAATGGTTTTTGTGGTTTGGAGGTTAAAAAATCCCTGCAAAAAGATCCCTTTTTCCGACATTCTCGCGATTTTGGTGTTGAAAATGAGAAATGTTTGGGGTTTGAAAAAATTCCACGTAAAATATCCTTTTTCCCGGTTTTCAAAGCATTTTGGTGTTGGAAGTAGTAAGTTGTTGGGTTTCATTGGGGTTTTAAAAAATCCCTCGGAAATATCTAAAACATATATTATAATTGTTTGTAATTTTTGTACTTTAATTGAATTTAAATTCCATTTGAATGTCTTCCAGAATTAGGTTATAAGAATGTCTCTTGAAAGAACTTCTTTATAAGGCTAAGAAGAAGCACATTTTGATCTATAGAATGTCTTCTGGAAGTAGTGTCCCTAAGAATGCATTTCACATTTGCAACAAAAATTTTGCTGGGCAGTGGTATATATGTTCAAAAGACCATTCTAAACAGAGTTATATATAGTTAATAGAGTTATATGTATTAACCTATAAATCGCCGCCGTCGATTAGTCAAAAAATGCTGTATTCAGGCAAGTAATATTTCGTAAAAACATTTTATTTTTTACAAATATATCTTGAAAACCGGTTAAGTTTCCCTTTCGTATAACAAACCAACGCTATAACCTGCTTTCTTAATATTCTATTTCATTGAATGTATTTGTCAACATCGTAATAATTTGTCATCGTCTCAATAAGAATGAAATAACCCTTACTTTCATTACGAAACAATAAAATCTGCATAATTCTTTTATTATAGCGAAGCGGATTCAAAAATATTCTTGCTTGTCTCGGGTTATCAAATATTTGGATAACCTGTTCTGATTCACTGAACTTGTCGGCACATATTTATAAATATATTCACAACTTAATGCATGCAAATTTATTAAAAACAAACTGTTTAAAGCAAATTGAGGAATTCAATTAATAAGCAATAGAAATTCACATATTTTGCTATGAGTTATTAACATTTTATTGGTAAGAAAGGCAAGCCGGTAAAACAAAAAAAAAACGATATAGACAAAATGTGAATTTAGATTAGTTTACGATGCAACCGAAAAACAACAACGAAAAACAATAAAATTATTGCAAACAAATATAAGTGAAGATAAGAAAGAGAAAAAAGACTTTTAAATACTTTAATTTAACTTTAAGACTTGTTTGGTTAGAACCAGCTTCGAACCTAACCTCTTTGGAGATTGAACACTTTTCCTATAAATATCGATTGACTTTAGAAATTCGATAGTACTTGCGTTAGAGAAGCTTGTCGTAGAAGACTTAAAACCCAGAACAGTTGAATTACTTGTGAACGTGATTTTTTCCCACAGCCCAAACTTAAAACTTTTGTCAATTATGTCAAAACTCGTAATCTTAACTGTATTGCTTGTTGTTTGTATATCTGTCTTGGTCAGTGCTGCTTCTCTAAGAGGGGGAAGATCTTATGATTTAGAGGATGCCAACACGATTATAAGGAGAATCGAAGGTGAGTCCGGAGATTTCGTAGTTAAGATTTAATTTTTATTCTCAATGCCTTAATATTTAGCGGAGTACGAAAAACTTCCAGGTCCATCTGTACATTATCCAGAACAAGTCGCCCATTATATTGATGCTCGCAATCTACACATCATCATTTAGATTTTGAGTAAAACTTTTTCCTCTGAGTTTTCCAATGTTGTAGTTGTAGGATTTCACCTACCTTAGTTGTTATGGAGTGAAGTTAATAAAATTGTTAAGTTTTTAGTAATGTAATCGAAAAGCCTGTGTTTTATTAGTTCAACTTATTTGATATAGCGAACTTACAGCATATCAAATGTAATAAATTAAGTAAAAACTGATTTATTTTTCTCCATAGAAGTACGCCTTAGATAGGCTTGCCATAATTTTTTGAAAACAAGTCCGGACTCTTTTTTCAGTTTTTGGAGAATGAGGGAGTTTTATTTTTTTACAAGATGCTTTTACACATGTTTATTTGCTAGAAATGTTTATTATTTATTTTTATTTTCTCTCACTGGCCTTTGTTGGTAGCGTTTTTACAAAAAAAAAAAAAAAAAAAATTCAGAATCAACATAAGAATACTAGGCATAGATATTACTACAAAAGACTGCAAATAGATTAATTGTGTTCACAATTTTGCTAAAGGTCTGCTTAGCTTGTACATGTTTTTTACGAAAAATTTTCCAGCAAAGTTCTTAACTTCATTGAGTGAAAAACTGATGATTTTTTTCTTATATCCTTTGATACCTAATCTGCCCTTAAACAAGAAGGAACAACAAACAATAAATAAGTAAGTATGTATTCGATTCATATTTACCAATATATTTAATAATAGAACAATTTAGTGTTCTCACGAGAACTTTTTCATAGTAAAGATATATTATAGCTATTTTTTAATTTGTTGGGCCCAAGTCCGAACAAAGTCCAAACATGGTTGAATAGACCGAGCAATCCGGACTTGATCCTGACGTATGGCCTATGACAAATCTTGCCCATAAAGAGTGTCTTGTCCATAAGGATACTGGAAAATTTTTCAAGGGTCATTTTCATATAATATTTTAACCCTCTACGGCTAAGTTTTTAAAACTTTTTCTCGAAAATGATTTTAAAAGGCCCATAAAAAAGGGTTTTATATTATATATTATGTATTCAAAAACATATATTCGCTAGTTGTCTTGGTTTTCATGTTTGTAAAAAGTAAATTGACAAAAGTAAAGATGCTGTTTTTTTACTTTTGATGTACTCTAACTATGTTTGCAAACGAGCGATTTCGTTCCAAGTTAGCATGATAAGGTGTTTTCTTCCGAGGAATTCACTTCTTGAGTTCAGTTAGAACAAACGATTTGGATGGTTTAGTTACTTACTTACTGACTGGGCAAAACTTTCCTGGGTGGGTCGACCAAAAATACTTTCCTTAGCCTACAAAAAAAAAACTCAATTGCGAATGAATTAAACTCTTCAGTGGAGACCCTAGAGCGAATCACGTAAGTTGCCTTGAGGGTCTCATGTCCCATTCGTAGGGGCAGGAAAAAATATTTTCTTCTTTGACGGAGCAAAGACCTCTTCGACCTTAGAAAAAGCGCAAGGAGAATTTTAAACTCGAGCCATAGACAGAGTTATTTTCAACCATATAAAAATATTCTCAAAGCCTACAAGAAAGCAATTTTAGACGCGAAAAAGCACTCTTGGCAGGAATATTCCCAATCAATCGAAACAATAAAAAAATCGGCGAAACTTGATAGAATTCTGTCCAAAGAAAACACCAGCCCTTCTTTTATCAGGAAAGAATATGGTACGTGGACAGTATCTACCATTGGTATCACTGGAACACCTACTTAACAAGCATTTCTCCGGCTGCAGGAGCAACTGCGATAAAACCTTAAGTTCAAAATCACCCGACGCCATTGGCACGGTTCCTACTGGCTCCTTTATCTCAAAGGATAGGATAATTTAGACCATAAAATGCTTCTCTCCATACATATCCCTAGGCCCCGATGGCATTTTACCTATAATGTTGCAGAAACTACAAGATGTAGTTGCACCAATCCTACTTTCTATCTTCAAAAATTGCTCCGTCTTAACTACACTACCCTACAAAACCCTACTACAAAAACACAAAAACCCAAGAACGTATACTTTATATTCATCTTAAAGGGTACTACCATATCCAACGCCCAGCATGAATACCTCAAGGACAGATATCGCCCTACACGAAGTTAGCACTACAATTGAAATCAGGGCCGCCGATGCTATAGTGTGAAAGGTGCGTTCGCACCGGGCGGCACAACCTAGGGGCGGCATTTTGCCATTTCAATAGCAATAATTTACTCAATCCTAATGATTTAGAAATAAATGACAAGGGTGGCACTTTGGCATTTGAATAACAATTGTTTTTTAAGTTAAAATAGGTAAAAAAATTTTAGCAAAAGATTTTAGAACATATTTTTTATATTTTTTGCAAACATTTTTTGTGAACGCACCTCAGAGAACGCACATTCGTGATACTATAAACATTAATTCAATAGTTCGTTAATTGAACTGTTTGAATTTTGTGTAACAGGTTCAAAATATCAGCAAATAAACTAAGAAAAGAATTTATTTGTACTTTCTGCAAAAAAAAAAAAAAATCCGTGAAAATAAAAACAAAAAACTTTAAAATATTTTAAAAATATTTTATTTTAAATATTTTAAAAAATATTTGATGAAAGTGCAAAGTGAGATAAAAATTATTGTGAGATTTTTCGAATAAACTTAGCTGTTAACGATGCAGGTAAATCATCGAAAGTTGCACTCGAATTCTTTAATACTATTTTATGTATTTATAGCTTTTTAAGTATATCAATCAACACATCGTTGGTCTATCTTATCTCACCATTTAAAAGGCAATTTAACTGCGAAGACTTGGAGTAAAACCCGGTGGAAAAGCGGTACAGAAGCTATTCGGCCTTTCTGTCAAAATCCTTGGACAATTTATGACGATCTGTTTGAAATCAGTAAAGATACAACATACTGTTGCGCGATTATATGCAGAAACATTTGCGAAAAAAATGCAAATATTTTCATTTTGCTGCTGTGTGGTGTTATGGCAAACCGTATTAAATAAAATGAATTTAATTAGCCAATAATTCCAATAAATCAATACTGAAATGTCAGCGGCAGTTTCTAATCTGAACAAAACACTTCATTATTTAAGAACTATCAAAGTTTCAATGAAGTTTTAGAGGACACTAAATGCTTAGCAGAAGATATCATTGCAAAAACTGAGTTTTGCTCTTAGGGTTTATTAAGGCTACGTAAGAGAAAAAACATGATCTCATATGAGTCTTCTAATGTTCCAATACAGGGCTCCGAATTAAAATTTAAAGTAGAGTGCTTTTTTGCAATTTTGTACAGGCGATCACTTCCGTTGAAGAACGAATTGACCAAATGAATAATCATTCAAATCTATTTTTTTTAATCTGATATCACTAAAGTAAAAAAAAAATAAAAAGGAACTTCGTTACAAATGTCAGTCCTTAGCAAAGGCTCTTAGTTTCCAAGGAGACAATGACATTAACGCACTTGAGCTGTAGGACGAACTTATGGCTCTTACAAATTTGTTAGAGCTTAAGACTACGTCTGCAATAGTTTTAGAATTTATGACATCTAACAAACTTCTCATCACAAATGTAGTCATTGTACTTCGTATTCTGTTAACTTTGCCAGTGACCGTTGCCAACAGTGAGCGCAGTTTTTCAAAGCTAAAAATTATAAAAAATTATTTGCTATCGACAATGTCACAGGGTCGAATATCGGGTTAAGCTTTAATATCAATTGAAAACGAATTATGTAAAGGTATTGGCTTTACCGATATCTTAATTGTCTTTGCAGAGGCCAGAGTACGTAGATCAAATATGGGGCTTTCCATAGTGATTGGTGGGACATTTTTCTACAAAATCCCTAGTGTTTAGACCTGTAACTTTGTATTTTGATGTAATTTAATGATCAAATAGATTTTTAACAATAGATTATGAACCGACTTATAAAACTTTTACCGAAAAAAATAACTCATATAAATATTTTGGTGAAATTTCGTTGGTTAAAGGAGTGTGACTGGTGGGACAGAAAGCCACTATGTTTTAACGTTGACCCCTGCTGCGAAGGCTTAATTCAACGGTGCTCCAATGCTTGGGACAAATATGAAGCGTCGGTCAACGCCCCTTCGGAATTCAAGAAAGACCACTTTGAAAGGTTCCCCCAACAACATGCCACAGACCTCCATGTTGTCAAAGACACATTCATGACCGTGACTCACTCAGCCACTCGAATTTAAAACATGACTTGGTTATTTTAATAACCATGGGTTGTCTCAGTATACTATACCAATAATACAACCCATTATTTGATCCGCACAAAATCATCCCATTCATATCAAAGGTCATCACTCTCTGACACGAAAAATTAAGGCGGCAACTAGGCCTGTCACTCATGCAATCAGGTTCCTCAATCTCCATGGTCACAACTCAGACTATTTAGGTTTCCCCGTCGCCTGTACTCAAATTCCAAAGGTAACAGTATATTGATCCGGTAGTTGCTTACCTTCCTAACATTTACTGTTTGAAATTGGCGAGATTCAATCTACCATCATTCTCTTAGTAATTTAAGGGAATCACCAGCCCGAGTTCAACTAAAGTGTAACTCACACCGGCCTTTCTGGCGTAACCACAGCCAGAGCGTTATTAAAACCCCACGTGGGCCTAACCCATATGATAGTCAAAACCCGGGCAAAAGGCTCCACCTGACAAGCCTCTTCAACATCCCTTCTACATACCAAAAGTTCTTAGAACATTTATATCTAACTGTGACACCTTCAGCCACTCGAATTGTACTTGGCTAGGTTAAAAAATAACCATAGGTTTCCCAGTAAAACCGGGTAAACCTCAATTCTACTTATGCAACGTCGTTATCCTAAATTAAGACTTAATAAAAAGCCTTAACAGAAAACTAAGAAGCATGAGCCGTTGTATACAAATTTGCTTATACAACGGTCCGAAGGTTAAATGTTTCCTACATAATAACCTTTATTCTAAGATAGGTCTGCAGAACAATGATAGATCAGGTCTCCTCATCATTGATGGATGACTATCCCCGCTCTTCAAGTTATGTTGGATTGATCGTCCATCGAAAGCATATTACAACGACAGTGTTATGATAACTTAATATCAAAACAATGCTTTCTCCAAGAATTTGGCAGCAACATCCAAGGCTCTAGGTAAACCTTTTTCTTTTACAGTTATCAGACGAACATTCAGGAGCCGTGCCTCCAGAAAGAACTCATTATGAGATCAGTTCATGGGCCGTGCCCCATGAACTGCCCATCCAATAACAAACCCTCACCCTTCCATTCCTGGCTTGGGACAGGCAGATTCCCCGAAGGTCCTCTGGCGGGTTTTGACTGGTGGGACAGTCAAAAATACTTCACCTCCGCCTTCTGCACTGTCAATCGAAATTTTAGGCCAAATACTACACATAGCCAGATGTCTTTTACTATGCTATGAAATGATTAAATAGACTTCAACAGAAACTAAAAATTAGTACCAATTTTAGTTTCTACAATAAAATATAGAAAGTAGAAATTGCAAACTGCTGGGACAAAAAAAATTGTGCAAAAAAAAATCGTACGACTCGTTCACAACAAGCAACAACTTGTCATAGTGAAAAAAATACTTAATCTTGTTTTTTCTAAATAATTTTTACAGATCATGTAAATTAACCTATTATACATTGCGTTAATTTTCCCCGATCGCCCAAATCCTTATCTACGGCCCTGATTGAAATATCTATCTTCTTTAAACCATACACTTTTGCGGCCTTCTTAGACATAGAAGAGCTTTTAACAATCTACACACTAAGGCCATTCTTGATTTTCTGACCAACCTTGGTGCGCAAACACCGGTGAAAAATTGGATAGTCTCAATGCTAAGTAACAGAATAATCTAGTCAGACCTGGGTTATAGCAAGCTCACAAGATTTGTCAGCGGGGATACTCAACAGGGCGGTGTGATCTCCCCCTTGCTGTGGCTCATTATCATGAACGAAGTTTGTAACACACTTAATTATAACGGGGTCAAAGTGGTGGACTTTGAGGGTGATGTGGTTGTAATGATGTTAGGACTATTCACTTCAACGTTTAGTGAGCTAATGAAGGCAGCCTTGGGAAAAATTAGTCTCTGGTCTGCCAGAATTAGCAATTGATGCTATTCCCAACAAAAACAAAAGTGCCAAACTGCGTCCATCCAAAGATAAGCAGTCAACCTCTTACGTTGTAAAGCACCGCCAAATATCTAGGAGCCACTCTAGATTCTAAGCTTGGTTAAAAACCGATACTGAACAGAGGGTCAAAAAGTCCTGTATACCCTTTCACGCTTGTAAAAACACCTTTTGAAAAAAACTACGGTCTTCAACTAAAAATAGGAGTAGTGCGCTCTATAGTAGTGCGCCCTATCATGTCATATGGTGCATAACAAAAACATAAAAAAATCGTAGTTTAGGTTAGGTGAAGGTGGCGGCAGGTCTTTAGACCAGCCCACTTAGACATTATTTTTGGATCGTTGTGATAAGGTAGAATGGAAGAAGGTAGTTAGTAATCAAGTGAAACTTTTGTGTAGGATATTCTTAACGTGACAGAAACTGTGGAAACATGTGGTATTAAATCAGAGGATGTGTTATGCTTTAACTTCAGTCAAATCAAGTTACTAAACGTTCCTCTCCACAAACTTTTCCTACAACCACCAACAACAACTTTTCGTCTTAAATTAATGTGTTTTAAAGTTCGTTTGTTAGAAATAAGAAAAGAAAGATTAAAGCGTAGTATCATGGCCCGGCCAGGATTCAAACCCGAGACCCCTGAGCGACAGGGGTTCAATACTATTTTAATTTTAAGAAAAACTGTTTTGAATTTTAACATTAAAAAAATTATTTTTCTTAAGTTTAAGGGAGAAACGGTCCCCGGCCTACCTCGCTACGCCCATCTTTCTTTCAGGCTTCACGTTAATTACCAGGAGGACTACTGGAAGAAGGTGGGTAGTAATGATGCTTCATATACCTGAGGTCTCTAACTTTTATTTGTTGCATATCAATAATGCATTTTTTCATATCTCCATAGGTCATTTGTAGTGACGAGTTTCGACTGAAAGCTGTAACAGTATCAGTGAAATTTGTCAGAGGCAAATGAATGCCTCTCCGAAAAGTGTGACAAAAAAAAGTGAAGCATCCATCTTCTTTTATAATTTGGAGCTGTATAAGCGATAAAGGTCCGGGTTCAAAGTATTTTGTAGAAAGGACAATGAACAGCGAACAATATATGAACGCTATAAAAAATGTTCTTTTGCCTTATATAGAAGGCTTAAAATGTCCAGCCCCTTGCCATACTTCCAGAAAAAAATTCCTTAACAACAGCAATATTTCCATTTTACCCTGGGCAGGTAATTCGCCGGACCTTAACCCTATTGAAAACTTTTGGGCGCTCCTTAAATCGAAGGTATATGCTCGTAAGAACACGACACTTTAAGCACTTTGCCAAAACATGGAAGATATTTGGACAAATGATAAAGATTTGAAGAAAATAATAAAAGATTGTATTAGCAGCATTCCCCGTAGAATAAGGGATGTTATGTTAAATAAAGGCGGTCTAACTAAATATTAATTTTTTGGATTTGTTTTTTCCTATTGATATAAGTAGACAAGTTAAATATAATATTTCAATTAAAAAAATTGGCTTTGGAGAGTTTTAATGTTGATTTAAATAAAACAATAAATAAATTCTGAATTTTTGTAGCGTTCATAATTCAATTGCTGGGTATTGTATATATAAGATTTCTTTATTAATATTTTTATAGAATTTTTATTTATTAAACAATTTGTTTTCTCGACCCACTTTTTTTGCGTTTCCTTTTCTAATATTGCTCTTTTTTTAATTTTCTTCAAGAATTTCGCCGATGACTCAAAGGTTGCACAAAAATTATGTTTGATATGGTACACAATTGAAAATAACTTTTTTTAATTATAATTAACCTCTAACTATGGACGTGGTGTCTCAGAGGCCCTCTACATATTCGCGATTTCTGAGAGTCACATGGTTTCATCCTACCTACTTGGATAAATAGTATAGAATACAGTACTTCTACAGTTGCTTAACGACCGTGAAGAGACAAGGTCGAGCCCTCAATGGATTGGTAAGTAAATAATCATATTTACATTTTTGTCGGCGACTGTGAGACCCCACGTCCACGATTTGCTAATAAGAGGATGCTGATCATTTTTAATGCATCACGTTAAAACAAGTGTCCGACCGAAACCGGAATTTTGGCCGAAACCGAAACCGAATATTCGGCCGTTTTATAATATTCGGCCGAAACCGAAACTGGTTATTAATATGAAAATTTAAGTTTTTACAAATTATTGTTTTTATTAAAAGAAAACAAAAGTACTAGATTAAAACAAGTATTATTTGAATATTGAAGTTTATAATAATTAATTGAAGTTTACTATAATAACAAATGAGATAATTTTTTATTTTACTTTTTTTTACACACTCAAAATAGTATGCACCTTCAATGTAAATTTTTTTAGAACTATAAAGCAAAGTATTTCTGTTTTTGTTAAAGGTTTAGTATTATAAAAATAGAAATATGTATTCCGTTTGCTTTTCCTTTATTCCACACACACAGAATTCATTCGGAAGTTTAATTATCAATTTTTGGCTTAAGTACCTTTAAAATTTTAATGGTAATTGCAATAGATATGATAATATCAAAAATGATAGTATTGAACTCATAAAATTAACCTAAATGTTTTACGTTAACACGAGAAAAAAAATCAAATTATAGACGACTTCATAATTTTTGTTTTGTACAATGCGTTGTAAATATTTTAATTAAACCAAACTTATATATTTGAATTTGAATATGGTGTAATTCAAGAATAGCGAAAACACTCTTTTTTTGTTGGATTATACGGATTTTAACCTTCTAAATCCAAATTTCAGGCCGCTGGCAATTGGTTTAGCAGTTAAAGGCCTCCAAAGTTGTAAAATGGGCTACACACTTTTCTGTTTTTTTTTAGTGTTCCGCGTTATGGGTATCAAAAGAAAGTTAATGCGAGTATCTTTCAATGTTGTATCAAACATGAAAGTCCATTCATTACCTTTGAAGATATACCTATTATAATATTTACAATTTGTCTGGAAAACTAGTGGTTTCCCTTTTACAAAAGCACGACACTAAAAATGTTTATATCTTTAAAAGTTATGCATGGATTTTCATATTTGAATTGGTACCTTTTTGAATAGGTACCAGAGACCTGCAACGAGTCATGTTTTTGCAACTTATAGTGATTCATGCAAAATCGAATAGTTATACGTGCACATCAAACAACAAACACCACTACCACTGGAAGCACTTTTGCTTCAGAGAGTAGCACATCGTTCATTGTTTGATCCATCAATCGAACGTCATAGTTCAATAGAGTTGGGTCGTTCCGGACCTGCATAGTTCATGGAACTATGTTCAGTCTAGGACATAGTTCCAATCATTCCATCTGTACGATTTAAGCATGTTCAAACAGTTCCGATTGCAATAAAAAATTTTTAATTGAGCAACAGAAAGATATAATAGATAAAATTAAAAATGATATATCGTCATTCCAGTTGTGTGCATTGTTCAGCATTGCTGTTTATTTTTGCTTTTAACATATGAAACAGAACAATCACGAAATGACATTGAGCATGCTTCTGTTACTTTCATTCTTATAAAGAGAACTGCTGGAACTATATAGTACCGCGAACATGCTTAAAGCTGATGAACTATATAGTTCCGCGAACATGCTTAAAGCTGATGAACTATAAGATGCAACTGCAAATGATTTTCAGCAACATTATAAATTTACAACATGAACTTTATTTACTAAATGAAATTATTTACTAAATGATAGAAGTTCATTTTTTATATAAACTAAAGAAATGTTTTTCTTTAATTAAAAAAAATAGAAATAAAAACTATTGAACTGTTCTGCAGTTCAAACAAACAAAGGAACTAAATAGTTCCGCCGACATGCTTCAAATTCCCTCTGTAGTTCAACAAGCAGACAAGCCAAATAGTCTATACAATTCAAATAAGCAAAGGAACTAGATAGTTCCGCGGACATGTTTCCGTGAACTAGTTCCTTTCTTCAAAAGAATCGTTCCATGTCCGTTCCGTCTCTGGAACTGTTAAGCACAAGCCTATAGTTCAACCTAATACTGACTTCAACATCAAACCTTGTTATCAATCATACCAAATAATACTCATAGCTTAAACAGAAGTCCCATAGCTCAACTAGCAGTCCCATAGTCCCATATCATTACTAGCGTATTTTGTATGAAAACGCTGTGGCTGTTTCAAACTAACGCTCTGTTTCTGCCGCTGTTAAAAGAGTAGAAGAGTTACCACCGAATTTTTTTTAATGAAATAAATATAATCCGCTTGCCTTTATTTAAGGGAATATTACACACCTGGATAATTCAAAAATGAAATTTTTAAAATGCAAATATTTTTAAGAAAGAACAAGATATCTTTTTGAAACTTTGCATACTTATTTTCATAGTATACAAAATAAAATTCGGATTTTTTCCATCAAAAAAGTCTGAAAAAAATAAGAACAGGGTTTTAATTAGCATCAAAACCGCTATAGATTGAACTTAAATAATTTTTTGGCAAAATTGACAAAATGGCGGCGTTTTTTCGAAATTAGCCGATTTTTTGGACCAAAAAATCCCTTGAAAACCAAAAATACTTTACCGATCTTTCTATCCGTAGTTAAATCTATAGACTTATGACTATAGACAATCAGTGTAGTATATTTTTTTTTATCACGCCCGCCAACTCAAAAAATGTGATTTCTAGAAAAAGCGATTTAAAGTTTTTGACACCGACTATACGGCCTTGACGCGCTCTGCGTTTAAAACCTTCACCATATAACATAGAAATTAATTTCTAATTTTAAATCATTAAAAATAGATTCTTTGGGGTCTTTTGAACAAAAATCAATCGTAAAAAAATTTGATTTTTTGAAAATTCAGGTGTGTACTGTCCCTTTAACCCTAGAATGGTAAACATATTTTGTAGCACTTAATGGTAAACATCGCCTGTGAGGCGACTTTTATAAAAAACGCACATTTCACCTTCGAAAAAACAAAAATGTATTAAAACAAAAACAAAAACATATTTATTATATATTTGGTTACAAAAAAAAACAAAAACAATTCATTTTTTAAATACACGAGAGCACGAGAGCACGAGAGCACGAGAGCACGCTTTGATACGAGTGAGCGATCAGGAAATATCGCAAAAAAATAAATTGCTTCGCCTCACAGGCGATGTTTACCATTCTAGGGTTAAGTTGCAGTAAACATTTCTTTTCTGTGCGATTTATGCCATGGTGCAAAAACGAAGACAACACACCTCGTATATAAAGGAAGCTTCTTTGAAAGAAATAATAAGAAGATATATCAATTTAATGAGGTTTGTTTATTTAAACTAACTAAAATAATTATATTCACACACTTCAAAATCATGAAAATCATAAGCATAAAATAAAAGCTTAAAATAAAATATTTTAATTCAGTCATTAAAATCATCAATAAGTGGTAAACTACTATTGTTAAGGTTATGCATACAAAAATATTTATTTTCTTAAATTTTGTATAAATGTTTATAAACACGCTGAACTAAAAACACGCTACATAAATTAGCGTTTCAATATTTATTTTAAAATAATAAATTCATACAACAAATTATATCGAACCGAGAAAACCGAATTACATATATTTAAAAGAAATAAACATTCGTATGAATCGATAATAATTTCCGAACTAATATTTTCATGAATATTATTTTATTCTAAGCCAAGCCTGATTTGATTTTTTATTTGATTTTAATTTTCCTGGGGTATTTTATATTCAGGTGTTGACAACATATTTTAAACTTACTTAATACGCTTTGATGCAGTCAGCAATCGAAAGAATAATGGCGCACTTAACTCCAAAAAATTATATAAAACAAACCCGTTGCTCTTCATATTGTACCGTTATGTATAGTGCTACGACACAATCAATAACATCAGAATAATTCAATAATAACATTCAAACTAAAATTCTTAACTTACGCCAAAGCCGGCAACCCTACAAAAGTCACGATAATTCGTTTGAAGGCCATTAACATGTTGTACGCAACTTGTTATCGACTACGTACGACTGGCCGTTGGAGTATGGCTGATGAAGCATTACAATTAAGCTGCGTGTTATACGTATAACAACATGTTGGAATGAGTCCGAATATGAAGTAGAAGGCAAATTAATACGTATATACTCGAGTTATATCAATTTATAACTACTCGTTGCAGGTCTCTGATAGGTACTAAAATTACCTTTCTTATGACACCCATAGAGTGTAGTTGTGTTGAACAATTTAGAAAAATAGCAACATTTGTAGGCTATTTTTTCCAACTTTGGATGGTTATAACTTCTAAATCAATTGCGCGTGGCCTGCAATTTTTCAGATTTGGAGAAAGGAGGCCAAAATCAATATGATCTGCAAAAGAAAAATTCAAAATTATAGTTCTCGCTATTCTTGAAATGTTCCGAAATTTTTACCAAATGCCTCAATATGGCCGAATAACCGAATAACCGAAAGGGCCGAAACTGGCCGTAGCCGAAACCGAATATTCGGTTGGATACTAGTTAAAATCCACGTTATGCATTATAATTATTTATTTATTTTCAATAATATATTTTAATATTGTGTAATTATTGCTTATAACGATTTTATTACAAATCCAATTCATAATAAAATTTGAGCAAGCGAGAAAGGTGTCACTGCAAATTGGACAATCTCTTTCTCACTTTCTCTGCTTTCCATCCTGTTGTTCGTTTGGCTGCGACATTGAAAAAAAAGACGAAAAACCGAGCAATATGAGATAGAGAAAAAGAGAGTTATTATAAGTAGCATAATAGCATCTATTATCTTTGTCTCCACTTTGCGCTGTAATTCGTATTCTTCTCAGTGCACGGTGGGACTAAAACACAATCATATACATATTGTATTTATAAGCATATGTTGTGTAACAACGTAAAGGTCAGCTTGAGTATATATGTATGTACATATATTTATTTTTTGTGTAGTACAAAATGGAAGAAAATTGTAAACCAAGTACTTCTAGCTCAAAACGTCCATCGCATAGTTCGACTCAGCAGCGTGCGAGAAAAGTATTTCACGCAAATTCTCCTTCGTTTGAAGACCAACTCTGTGCCCTGATTACAGCTGCAGATCTGACGGATGACGAGGATGACACAAATTTTTTGATGTCTGAAGACGAGAGTTCAGATATTAGCTCAGCCAGTAGCTCAGATGACAACGTGCCCCTTTCACAGATAAAAAGTACATCATCTGGATATATTACTACGGTAAATATCGTTATAAGTGGGCAAAGACACCACCTACTAGTGGGGTACAGAGGTCTAAATATAGAAAATCACCGTGGACGTCTGCCTCAAGGTTGAGTACTGATGATAGAAAAGACCCGAACAGAATTTGGACCAAGCTATTTGACGATGAAATGCTGTAACACATAATGACATGGACTAATTGAAAAATTAAACAGTATAGAGAAAAGTTTATAAGACAAAGTAGGCCAGAATTGACTGATTTGGATATAACTGAGCTGAATGCATTTCTGGGTGTTTTATTATATTCTGCCATCTTGAAGTCAAACCACGAAAATTCAAAGTTCATATTTGCTATGGATGGCACGGGCTGTGAGATTTTTAGGTGTTGTATCTAGGTTTCTTGTTCTCCTATTGTGTCTGCGTTTTGACAATCCAGAAGATCGTGGAGAGTGACAAAAGAACGATACACTGCCTGCTTTTACGTTTATTTTTGAAGAGTTTGTCGGTTGCGTTACTGTGGGTGAGATGCTAGTTAAGTTTCGTGGGCGCAGCCATATGATATCATACATGCCAAAAAAGTCAGGAAAATATGGACTTATAATACGAGCTTTATGTGACGCAAAAACTAATTATTTTTACAATGAACACTTGTACTCTGGAAAAGGTTCCGATAATATCTTATTGACCACGGAAAAAAAAAAATTTCTAGTCCCTACTCAATGCATCCTACGCCTTAGGCAATCTATTCAAGGCAGCAATCGTAACGTGACTGCAGCAACCGTAACGTGACTGCAGACAACTAGTTTTCCTCCATTGAGCTTGCAGATGAACTTGCTAAAAGGAAGCAAACTTTCGTTGTTATACTAACTTATGTTTTTGTACGGTTCGAAAAAATAAAAGATATATACCAATCGAATTTCTGCCACAGAGAAATCGTGAAGTTGATTCTACTCTTTTTGGTTTTACAAAGCAAACAACTTGCTCGCATGTCCCAAAACAAAATAGAGCTGTAGTTCTGGTATCTACAATGCATCACAAAACATCAATTGATGATTTGACAAAAAAAACAGTTACAATTCTTTATTATAGCTTCACCAAAAGAGGTGTCGTTGAAGCTGACAAGAAATGTTCTATTTACTCAAGTTGTCGCCGAACGAGAAGATGACCTATGGTGCTGTTCTATAGAGTTTTAGATTTAATTGGCATGAATGCTTTTATTATACAGTGACAAAAACGAAAGAGGAGATTTTCTGAAGGAATTAGCTCGCTCACTAGTTGTCCCTCATATGCAAAGACACAAAACTTTTAACACAAAACTTCCGGGAGAATTGAGGTTAACCTTGGCCCGCGTTCCTAGCGATGAAATGCTACCAGGAGTGGCTAAAGTATATGCTTCTGAAAAGCAGACTCCGCCCACCGAAGCTACACAGGAAGACTACCTACATTTGTGTGGGCTGCAGCCGACCAGTGTGTGCCTGCAATGTTCAAAGCTTTTGTGCGATGACTGCAATTTTTAACGCCATATTGAACCAATGTTGGAATTTTTTTGTTTTTGATAAGAAGAATATTTTTGTTTTCATTTTATAATATTACTTTAATTTAAAAAAAACATAATTAGTTTTGTATATAACTGTAGTCTTTCAGTTTAAATTAAGTTACCATGTTATAATATCTTAGGGAAGGATGCAAAGCTCTTGAATTGTTTATGTTTCATTAAAATTAGAAAATAAAAAAATATTGCTTACACATTTATTCTTTTAATTTTAGTTCTATAAGCCACTGTTTGCAGTTTTTTTTAAAGATTGATAAATGCTTACTCAAAACTAAGCAATAAAGTGGAGGGGCCTGTGAGACCCCACGTCATTGTTTGTGCGAAAAAAACTTCACGTCCCTACTTAAAGCTTAAATATAAAAGGGCGCCAAATGCGTGACTCGCCCGGGACGCCTAGATGGATAAGGCCGGCTCAGACTGTATACACGCTATACTGTATTTTTTTTTATAATTAAGATTTTTGTACACTTGTTTTTGCTCATTTCAATTTTTTTAAAGAATATTTTACAAAAATTTCTTTATAATATCTTCAAAATTCAATCAAAATATGGAATTAGAATTTTTCCACACAAATGTTTTCATCGTAAAGAGTTAGAATTATAGGACGTTAGTTCGATACCTCGGACAAAAAGTTAAATTGTTTTTTTGTTCTTTTTTTACATTTTGAAATTTTTAAAAATTTTGATGGTCCTTAAAGCTTTTTCTAAAATTTTTTTAAAATTTTTTCATGTATTGGGGGTTGGAATTAGTTTTAAAGGTTTTCTAAGAGATGGCGTAACTATCAATAGATCGCATCGGGCACACCTGTGACTATATTCATTTCAAAGCACATTGTCTAAGCTTCATTTTTCAGTATGTGTCATTCCACTGAAGTGTAAACAACATATATTTTTTTCTCTGTGAACATGTCGACTTTCGTTCCAACAAAACGCAATTTGCGGGAAGGTTTACTTTTGTGCTTCCATTTGAAGAAAAAAGCGGTTGAAGCACAACGCACGCTTACTGAGGCTTACGGGGACTATGCTCCATCGATTTCTACTTGTGAGTACTGGTTCCGTCGGTTTAAAAGTGGTGATTTTGATACGGAAGACAAAGAGCGTCCGGGCCAGCCGAAAAAGTTTGAAGATGAGGAATTGGAGGCTTTGCTCGATGAAGACCCGTGTCAAACCCTTCAAGAATTGTCAGAATCATTGGGAGTCGACTTATCAACGGTCGGCAAACGCTTGAAGGCCATGGGAATGATTCAAAAGCAAGGAAATTGGGTGCCGTACCAGTTGAAGCCGAGAGACGTTGAACGGCGATTTTGCATGTGCGAACAACTGCTTCAACGGCATAAAAGGAAGAGTTTTTTGCATCGTATTGTCACAGGCGATGAAAAGTGGATCCATTACGATAATCCTAAGCGAAAAAAATCGTGGGGCCCACCCGGCCATGCATCAACATCGAGGGCCAAGCCGAATATTCATGGCGCCAAGCTTATGCAGTGTATTTGGTGGGATCAGAAGGGTGTCGTGTACTATGAGCTGCTAAAACCTAACGAAACCATCACTGCGGAACGCTACCAACAACAATTGATGCAATTGAGCCGAGCATTAAAGGTTAAACGGCCGGAATATGCCAAAAGACACGACAAAGTGGTTTTTCAACATGACAACGCACGGCCACATGTTGCAAGAACCGTCAAGGAAACGTTGGAGGCGCTGAATTGGGATGTGCTACCCCACCCGCCTTATAGCCCAGACATAGCCCCTTCCGACTACCACCTATTCAGATCGATGACGCATGGCTTGGCTGAGCAGCGCTTCACTTCTTACGAGGATACCAAAAAATGGGTCGATTCGTGGATTGCCTCAAAAGACGAATCGTTCTTCCGGCGCGGAATCCATATGCTGCCAGAAAGATGGGAAAATGTTGTAGCTAACGATGGACAATACTTTGAATAATATACATTGTACCGTTGTTTCTAAATAAATGCTCAAAAACCGAAAAAAAAACCTTTAAAATTAATTCCAACCCCCAATAAAATGATAAGAAAAGACTCAGATCCTTTAAACAGTAGGCCTTACAGAAGCACTCATCAAATACAGCAGTCATAGAAGGTATATTGACGTCAATAATGTATATGTTTATAATGCCATTGACGTTTATAACGCATCAAATAGATTCGTAACTCGCGATCTAACGTCAAATGTGGTGTGCCTTGGTTTTAAACTGAGCTTATCCATCAAACAAGGATAGATAATTAATACTAATCAGCTTATCAACAAACAAACGCAATGTATCTACGTGGGGTGATGGGCAAAAATTCAGCCTAACGATAGACAGGTAGCGAGTAAAATTTCAATAGCGACGAGATATTTTTGTAATTACAATTTGGTTGCTGGGATAGACGTTAGCAAAAAGCAAAAAATTCTTAGAAAACCATGCCGCAAAAATCTATTTCATTTCGTTCAAATAATTTCGTTCAAATAAATCAACAAAACGAGCCGTAAAAATCTACGTTACAAAAAATTTCCTAGTCTAAATTTTTGCCCTTCCTCCATTCCACTAAATTATTAAATAAATGAACATAAAGCTTCCAACGTATTAAGCAATAAAATATCACATTTAACAGTTGCCTGATTTAAGAAAATTGTATTATATAAGCAGTCAAAAATAACGATTACCACAACAAATATTGTTAATCAAAGGAAACCGATTTCAGCCACAAATTTTGTATACATGAATGTTCTGAGTAGCTAATATGAACGTCGTTGTATGTCAATACACTTGCTCAAAAACCAAAATAAAACACATAATATTCTGCTTACATTCTACTACAATGAATCAGCACCTACAACCACAATTACACCAACTCGTACACGCACACCCACTTTCATCAAAAACAAATCCAACGCAATTTGCTTTGATTGAGTTAAAAGCACCTCGTCGAGCACGTGTTGTGGCCGCTTTGAGTGGCAAACAATTCCAAATGAGCACTTATTCAGATATAACTAGGGATTTAAGCCTCAATTCAAATAAAAATTCAGTTCATAGAATCAAGTAAATGAATATTGTGTATAATGCGACCATTGCGAATAGAGTCGAATAGAGTTAAGAGATAATAAGCAACATTTCTTTAACGTTGGATAAGTATAAATGTTGGATTTCACAACCGCGCGTACTACGAGTAATTCTAGTTCATATAATAAAAATAAACTGGCCATTTCAGCCCTTGGAAAGACTTTGACCTAGCTTCTATTGATCAATTGTGTTGTGCGTGTTATTAAATGTTTGATCACAAATGACCGAGAGAACTGGACCTACGTGTTTTATGCCGACTCCGAACGGCTTAAGAAGCTTTACATGGCAATTTTTACTTTCTGAGGTTTGCCATTGTCTGCAGAGAGGTGACGACCGAACAGAAAAATTATTTCAATTGAAAAAACTTTCTGTCTGAGCTGGAATTGAACCCGGGCTACCGCGGTTCTTTAGCTTAGGGGCCACGCACTCTACCCACTAGGCTAGTTCATGTCTTATTTCTTGTTTAAGTCCATGTTCTAATCCTTGTCCCAATTCTTAACCAAATCCTTTATTTCTAACCAAGTATTTCTTCCTTGTCTTAATAAGTGTCTAAGTCTAAATATTTGTCTAAATCCTTGTTCTTTTGCTTGACCTTATCCTTGACCTCATCCTTGACCAAATCCTTGTCCTATTGTCAATTGAGAGGCAACTACTTATTGTTAAGGCCAATAAGGCCTTTTGTGGCCAAAAATCCTTGTCTTAAACCTATTTTATTTCATTGTCCTAATCCTTGCTTAATCCTCGTCCTTATTCTTATTCAAATCCTTGTTTGAATCCTTGTTCTTATCTCTCATCCTTGACCAAATCCTTATCCTAGCCCTTGTCCTGATCCTTGTCCTAATCCTCTAAGAAATCCATTTTTGTATTCCTTGTCTTAAACATAGTTTAATTCATTGTTCAAATCCTTATTTAAATCCGTGTTCTTCTCTGTGTTTAGTAATTGTTTTAATCCTTGTCCCTAGCTTTGTCCCAATTCTTGTTTGAATCCTTTAGTTGTTCTAATTTTGTCCTAGTCCTTGTTTTAATTCTTGTCCTATTCTCGGTCTAAATTCTTGTTCAAATCCTTTTCGTTTGATTTTCCTAATCTTTGTATTAAACCTAGTTTTAATACTTGTCCTTATTTTTATCCAAATAATTGTTTCAATCCTTCTTTTTATCTCTGCCTAAATTCTTATTCTTATCCTTGATTTCATCATTGACCAAGTCCTTATCCTAGCTCTTGTTGTAATCTTTGTTCAAATCCTTTTCGTATTCGTTGTCTTAATCCTTGCCTTAAAGCTAGTCAAAGACCTTTTTCTTTTGTTTTCTTAATCCTTGTCTCAAGCCCAGTTTAATTCATTGTCCTAATCCTTGTTTTAATCCTTGTTTCAATCCTTGTTTTTATCTTCGACTAAATCCTTGTTTTTATCCTAGCTCTCCTGCTCTTGTCCTAGACTATGTCCTAGCTCTTGTCGTAATCCTTATCCAAATTATTTTAGTATTCCTACTTCAATTCATTAACCAAATCCTTGTTCCAACTTTTTTTTTAATCCTTGTCCTTATCTTTGCTCTAATCATTGTTTTAATCCTTGTCCTGAGCTTTGTTCAAACCCTTGTTTGAATTCTTTATTTTTGCTAATTTTGTCTTAGTCCTTTTTTTAATCCTTGTCCTAATCTCTTTCCAAATTCTTGTTCAATACCAGTTTGTTTATTTTTTTCTAATCCTTGTCTTAAACCTAGTTTAATTCATTGGCCTAGTCCTTGTTCTTATCATTATCCAAGTAGTTATTTTAAACCTTGTTTTTATCTTTGTCTCAATCCTTGTTATTTCCTTTACCTCATCTTTAACCAAATCCTCATCCTAGCTCTTGTTCTAGTCCTTGTCCAAATCCTTTTCGTAGTTCTTGTCTTAAATCTTGTTTAATACATTGTTCTTATCCTTATTTTATTACTAGTCCTCATATTTGTCCTAACGTTTGTTTTAATCCTTGTCCTTAACTTTGTTCAAATCCTTGTTTGAAACCAAATATTTTGTACAAATCCCTGTACTAACCTTTGTCCTAGTCCTTGTTCTAATCATTGTTCAAATCTTGTCATAATTCTTGCCCGAATTCTTGTTAAAATCCTTGTATAAAATTTTTTGTAAACTCTTGTTCAAATCCTTGTCATACTCCTTGTCCTTATCTCTGTGTTTTATTTTTGGTTAAAATCCTTTTCAAAATACTTGCTGTATTCTTTGTCCTTATACTTGTAATAAGCCTTGTCCAATTCCTTGTCCTAAGCTTTGTCGTAGTCATTGCGTAAGTCCTTGTAGAAATCTTTGACTTAATTCGGAATACTAAAATTTATTTTAATGCCATGCAATATTTCCATGTATGATAGTGCATTTACTTTACTTATTACGTATATTTTTTTTTTACTTTTGCAATGAAGCCTACGAAACCATCTATACTATAGCATTATAAAATTTTCTGTAATGTCTATATCAACCAAGATATAATTCCATGAAACGTTTTTACGTTGCATAAATTTTGTTATTTATTTTTATCAAGATGAGGAAGTAACGACTGATCGAACGCATAATAATTTGACCGCACTACTTACACACAGCGAGTAATAATAATGTGTAACGATATTTAATTTTTTGTTGCATAAGCAGCTACTTCCGCGACCTAACGACATCATACTTTTTTTAGAAGCGACTCTTTCCGCAGCGTCATGAGGTAATAATTTTTTTTATTTTTCTGAGAAAGGCATTGAAGCATACTTTACTGGCGTATTAACATTTTTATCTAAGAGCCTATACTCAGCGAATAGAAGTTGTAAGAATTGGAACGTAAAAATTTAGAATTTTTGTTGCATAAGCTGCTAAATCCACGTTCTAACGACATTATAATTTTTTTTATATTTACCATGAAGTCAAAGAATCAAGTTTTATAGTCGTATTATACTTTTATCATAAGTTATGATGATTCATAACTCTAGAACTTTCAAGGATAGAAATCCTTTTCTTATATGAATAAATCTTTTTGATTAACTGAAGAATATGTCAAACTAAATCAAATTTACTTGAATTAAGCATTAAAAACTAATTTTTAGAAAATAATTCTTATCATGAGTATTAATCGAATTAATCAGCATTTTTTGGTAATTTCTTGAAAGGATTTTCGTACTTTATGCTTGTTTCTAGAACATGGAACAAAAATAAAACTAGGAGAAAAAATTTTTAATGCAAGCATACACTGAGAAACATCAACAAATAATATTAATGCATTTAGAAAATGCTTTGCTTGAGTTAAGAAATTGTAAACTTGAACAAACAATTTATTTATAATGAATTACGCAGCCGCTTTTATAACAATATACAATCTTTTCGTTGATTCATAAATAAAAGATTCCGTCATTTGGTTGTTGCACAGCTGTAAAAGCAAATATTTATGAAAAGATATAAAAATTTGTGAAAACGGGCCCATTAAAATGCATCTCATAATAAAACAAAAATTGATTAATGCACATCCACGATATCGATGAAAAGAAAAACAGAAAGGATCTCCTCGGTGAGATTAAATACGTTCGTTTTAGACAAAAATTTAAACACGTGTGATTTAAGATCAAATACTCAGAACTTCGACAAAAATTTGTATTTTTGGATAACATTTTGTTTAACACTTTTGGGGCAAAAACTTATGTGCAGTATCAAAAGTAAAAGTTTTTTATAAATCAAATACTCTTGGGCTTTTGTCACAAGTGCGTTTCGTTGTTGATAGCGAAATGACCAATAAAAGATGTTAGCATTAAGTCCAAATTTGTTGTTATAGCATCGGTTTTTTAAGTGTAAAAATTCTAAGAAACTATAAATTTTAAATTATTAACTATTTTTTTTTAAAGTACTTTTTTGTATTCAAAACTTGTCTTAAATTCTACAGTCTTCTTGCAAACATTCTTTTCTACATTTTACAAAATAAGTCGAGTATTTAGCTTAAACCTTAGTTTTATTAGATTCGAGATTATCGCAACATTTTTTCACTGTTCAACCGATTTTTTTTTTTAAATTTCGTAGAGAAAATGGTAAATTTTTTGTTCTAAAAGTAGATTTCAAATTTATTTTTATACACCTAAAAATTTCATTCAAAATATTTTTATAGTTTTGATTATGCTTTTGTGTAATTGTTTTTGCAAAATACTATTTTATTGCTTTTATAGTCTTATTTGTAGTAATTTTTTTGTGTACCTTCGTACCGCTTGGATGAGATTTGAAAAACATAAATGCGCCCTTGGCTATGGGGCTGCTATGAAACCTATTGGAATTGACTAGTTTTGAACCAAGAGGGTATAACAAAATGTACTGTTAGTTTCTAAGGAATAATTTAGAAAATAATTTTTGTATGGCCTTAAGTTTTGTGGGCACATAGAAAATGTCGAGAAAAACGTTTTCTCAACGATTTGTGTTTTTGAATGTGCCGGTTTTTTAATTTTAGCTCTTCATTCACGATTCAAATGTATCGTTAAATGTTTTGGCAAATCTGTATATAAATAGGTGTAGGAAAAACAGTTCGGCACCATTTTCTCCCGTGTTTCTCAACCGATTTGAATAATTTTTCTTTCAAATGAATAAGAGTAGGGAGAAGGAGTGCGTGCACCGAATACTTTTTGTGACCTTTGACTTGAAATATGAGTGTTAAAAACAGAATTTCTTAAATAAAAGCTAAGCTATAAGAGATGGCAGAAAACGGTGTAAGAGGGAATTTAAGACATTGCTGAGATGTACAAAAAAATATGGCAAACATTTCTCGCTATCTCTTACGGATACCCTACAATAAGCATTTTTTTATGTAACATGTGCGAATATACATTCGGATTGTAAACTTTCCTATAAACAGTAAATTTTGAACAATTTCTGTTATTTGACATCAAAATAATGATATTATTTCGAAAACTGTAGCTTTTCTCAGTAAAACGTATTTTTGTATGAAAAGTTGTCGGTTGGCACTGAGCGGCAAACTGAAAATGGAAATAGATTAGTTTTTAACCCTTTTCTACGCTCATTTGAGAACGCAAGCGATTTCATGTCACAGTGTAGGTCGAGGGTCACAGTTCAAAGGTCGAATTTCGACCACCGACGATTTCTAGTCATTCTTAAAATTCTATCATTAAATCATGCTCCAGATGGGCGACAAAAGATATCTTTGATTCTCTCTATACAAAACCGCATTCTAATAACTTTTAGGAACTTGTTTTTTTTATCTAATAAAAAGACTTTCTTTAATTATAGAATTCAAAGAGTTCTGCTTTTTTTTCTGTAGTATTTTGGTCGCTAATTGCTTGATTTGTTAAGCAAAAACCGGATTACTTTACTATGTCGTCAATAATATCAAGATTCAAAAACGTTTATTTATAGACTTTGCCATAGTTTTTTTTTTATTCAACTCATTATAAAGCACTCAAGTATACAAGTATTGCGAGTTATTATTTTGTTAAAAATGTTTTTAATTTGTTAATAAAGTTCATTGATTGTTCACTTAACAAAAGTAACGCAGCAAATATTTGCATTGTTGATTAAATTTTAATATGATTTTTAAAAAAATTTATGAAATGAAGTCAGATATGCCATTTAATTGCACAGAACAACGTATTGAATAATTACAGATATCTGACAAGAGATTCCCAAATTAAAAATTGTAAATTAAGACTTTTTAGCAAGACTTTCGTAATACAAAGAAGATAACTTCTTCGTATTTGTGCTCTTAATATGCCCTTTCACATATTTTGTGTGTTCAGTTGCTTGCAATAAATTTTTACTCGAAACATTTTTGAAAAATTATTTATCCTGTTACCTCATGAACATATTAAGCATAACATTCTGAAAAAATAAATAAGTCTTAAATAATATGCATTACATAATTAAAAATGTTACAATTAAAAACTTGAAATAGTTATTTTTTTTTAAATCTAATTTTGTAATATTTAAGACCAAGCATATTTTTGTTATGTGTATTTATTTATTATTTTTTGTATTACTTACTAAATTATTTTCCATGAACATTTGTAAACTATACGAACATAATTTCGGCAAAGTTGCATAAACTGGAATTCAAATTAATTTTTCTACTATTCCCTTATTATTAGGTATTTTTTAAATATTTCTAGGGTTATTATGTATCCAAAATATTGATAGCATTTTAAGCGATAATAGAGATAAGTTATAAAATTCGTGAATTGCGATGAAATTCATTGAAAAAACATTATGTTAAAAAAAAAACTGAAAGTGAAATCATTATCTTTGACTCTAAACAACACATATAGTCAAATTTAGTAGGTGAGAGTGGAGAGTTTTCAAGCACGCTTTGTTTGCGGATCAAAACTGTGTGGTAGTGTGTGGTAATAATAATGTGTGGTAATAATTATTTTTTTCATATTTTCGAATAGAATCTCAAGAGCATCTTAAAATACACTTTCTGGTTGACGGATTTGCATAAAAGAGAAAATCATGGTCAATTTTTGCCTGTTGACCCAAAAAATGATTTGTGGAGTTTTCAAAAATCGTGGGGAGTTGTGAAGCACTATTCAAAACCGCAGAAAATGTAATTTTTTGGTGAAAATTTTTTATTGGGATCGGAGAAAAAGACAAATTATTATGGTTATTATGTGTTAGCGTTAAGAAAACATAACAAAATGAAAATTTTATCGGAAAAAAACGTGAAAAATGGCAAGTTCTCAGCCATTCCGAATCGCAATGAACGCAACGTATAATCGTCGACCAATTCACGAGCACACTTCAGTTGGACCGTCTGTCATATTTGCCGTGCTTCACTACCCCCACTTGATGTGCTTCATTTCTCCCCATTCGATACTATTTTAAAATTGCTACTGACGCAACTCATAAAATGATTTTGCATAAATCGTTTTGAACTTCGAAATCATAATCATTTCGATTCGCTTGAAAATGTTTATGAAAATGCCACAAAAAAAAATGCTCAAAAAAAATTCGAATAAAATGTTGAACACACTGTCTGGTTAGATACCAAAAACGACGAGTGCTAGTACAAAACTGAGATATAAAATGAAAAAATGTTGACAGTAAGTAAGAGCTATCAAAACCACTGCTAAACGACATCTATGGCCATGCTTTGCAAAATCCCATGCTTCAAAACTCTCCACTGTCCCCTACAAAATAAAAGTATTGCCTTGACACTTACACCAAAAATGAAAATTCATTCTTTTCACAACTCTGTCCTGTAAGTACGAGATTGCATGGGCGTCCGCAGGGGTCAGGGCGCTTGCCCCCTCTAGGCAGTGAACATTTTATATATATCTTCATATTAAATCAAAAAAGTAAGTTAAAATAAAAAAAATTTAAGAGAGAAGAAAAAATTTCTAAATTGTAAGTGGCGCTTAAACTTAGAGGTTTGGGAACTTTGTTAATAAAAACGTCGTTTTTAGTTGTAGAAGAGTAAAATCACAGATAATATAATAGAAAGATGTGCCACCGCCATACAAGCAAGTGGCACAATAAAATTTAAATGTGGATTTATCATAAATCCACAAAAAGCTTTATGAGAGTCAGTGAGCGAACGATTTAGAGAGAGAATAAGTAAGCGACAATGTGAGCAAACGTGAGCATAATATTGAAAAGCAATAGCAATGATATGTAAAGATTTGATGTACGGAACATCTGAATAAACGATGTACCTGCCAACAAAATGTAGCAGAATTTTATCAGGTTTTACTTAAAAAATGTAGGCAATTTTTTTACTAAACTAACCTACGAACATTATATAATTTAAAGTTATTATATTTTTTCGCATTATCTCTTATCTTTTTGTTATGTTATTTCAAGAATATAATATCATAAAGATGACATAATCTAGGTATATTTTGTGTGTTTACTTGGTTTTTTTTTTTTTGTTGTTTTGCCATATGATATTTTTAGTGTTATATTATTGTAAGGGCGATTCCATCAGTTGAAGCCTAGTCGCGAATAATGTTGTAAACAATATTTTTTAAGTTGTTTCTTTGCGGAAAAGTTTTTATTTAGTTACTTTTATATATTTTTATTATATTATTGCAAATACATGCTTTACTATATGAAAAGTACTTAGAAATGCAATTTTCAATTGTTCTTATTTATACAACAAAAACATTTTTTAATCATTTTTTGAGTAAAAATTCAATATTTTGGACCGTTTTTGAAAAAAAAATTCAAGAATATATTCGCTGACCTATCGCTACAGTTGAATCAATTTTTGTAAAGTGCTTTTATTAAAACTTTGATCAAAAAATATTTGAATTAAATATATTTAAAAATAGCGGATATATTTGCATCGAAAGTCAAACTTTTGATTTTCATGTCGTTTTTTCTCATTTCTCATTCTTAGGGAACGATGTTTAATGAAAAAGTCGTTGTACCAATAATTCCAGAAATTCTAAAAATATGTGAATGTTTTTGGTATTAAAACTACTATTTGCGAAAAATTTTTTTCAAGAAAGATTTTCAATATCAAAATTTACGTAAGTGAAAATGGGTGGAATGAGCGTGATCAAAACTAAGTATGTTACAATCTAATCTAGGATGCACACATATGTGTACTCAAATTGAGCGAAGTCCGTTAAGCCATTTAGATTTGTATAAATGTCAATTAAACAAACAAACCAGAAAATAAGTTTTATTAATATAGACTTTGTGTTAAATGCAATTAACACAAAAAATGCAAATAAAAGAACGAATGCAATTCGAAAAGAATTGAAGAATTTTCAAAGATTTTTTCGATTTTTTTAAGTTTTGAAAAATATGTCCCCAGTTATGATCCTATAACTTCAAAAGTATTTTTTCATATTAAAAAACTTATCGCTACCTTAATATAGAAAGGACCTCAACTTTTTCAAAATCAATTTTTTTTTTGAGATTTTTGCAAAAAAATTGTAACAGAAAAGAAATTGCTACAAAATAATTGCTACAGCATTAAACTGGCAAGAGTCTTAAATAAAAAACCCCAATAAAAAAATTTACAGCTGCAAAATTTTCATTTTTATCAAGTTTTTTCCTTCTCCTGTAAAGTAAAAAAAAAATGAGTTAGGGCCTTTCTATATTAAGGTAGCTTTATACATGTTTGCAAATATGACGTTTATGTCTTTCATTTAAGCTATCATTTGTATTGATCTTACGATTTTTGTATAAATTTTCTAAATACTACATTTGTGAAAGAGTTTAAAAAATAGGGCTAATACTAAAAATTACCTCCTATACAGGCCAATGCGATATCAAATAGCTTTATCATTATATTTTTCAAAGCCTCAGAATTCGGTATTCGACCACAATTAATAGGTAGTGTTTCCCTGATAACATATGATGGGCGTTGGGCAAGGGGGCGTGGCACCTCCTACACCACCCAAATTTGCAATATCGAATTGCTTTGGAGTTATAGTCCGCATAGCCTCGGAATTCGGCATTCGACTGCAATTTACACGTTTCACTGATAACATTTTATGGGCGTTACCCCTCCCACACAACTAGGGTTGCCAGACGGGCTGGATTCGGCTGGATTGTCCAGCTTTTTTTATACTTGTCCAGTGTCCAGCTAAGATAAAATTTGTCCAGCGAAATAGAAATTTTGGAAAAAAAATTAAAGCAAAGATGTGTGTGTGTTATAAATATCCTTATTAGTACATTTAACACGTATTCCCTTCGTTACCATCACTTATAACACATTAGTCAACACTGATTGTACATTTTTGTGCAATATTATATTAAAAAGTATCATCTCTGATATTTTCGCTGTTCTATCATCACTAACACATCTGCTGACACTTCAACAGCTGATCTCATTGAAAGAAGTAGCAGGTAGGTAGTAACCAAGATTTATTTTATTTTTTTTCTTAATTAGTTTTATAATTTTAAGAACTTATTAAAATGGAAATTGATGAAGCTGGCCCATCGAAGAGAAGACTTACGAGTTTCTGTGAACAATGGAAAGTATTTCCAAAATACGCTAAGTGGATACGGAAAAAAGATGATTATACGGCCGAGTGTAAATTGTGTCACACAGATATTTTAATAAAATATGAAGGCTGTGGATCGCTAAATAAACATATAACAACAAAAAAGCATGTAAAAATGGAGATGTCGCAGAAACTTTCTCAATCTATTTCAAAGTTTGTTGTCCCAACAGAGACAAATATTGAAACCCAAATCGCCAGGGCGGAGTTAGTATGTGTTTACCACAATGTTGTACACGGTCTTAGCTACAATAGCCTCGATTGCCAAATTAAGCTAAGCGCGGTTTTATATTGTGACAGCAGAATAGCCAACAATATTACTTGTGGAAGAACAAAAGCAGCAGCAATTGCCCGAAATATTTTGGCCCCTTATTCACAACAAGTAACTATCGATGCTTTAAAGAAGAACTATTATTTCTCCGTGAGTAGTGATGCTTCCAATATTGGTAATATTAAAACCTACCCATACGCTGTTCAATATTTTGATCCCGAGTATGGAATTCGCAAACAAGTGTTAGACTTCTATAACGACCCTCATGAAACTTCAAGGGATATTTTTTCAAATATAATGAGAATAACAAATGATTGCGATTTAGAAATGAAACAAATAACATCATATAGTGCTGACAATGCCGCTGTTAACTACGGTATTCACAACTCGGTTTACCAAAAATTTAAAGATACGTCGGACCAAATTATTAAAGCCAATTGTAATTGTCATATTTTAAACAATTGTGTTAAAAGATCACTAAATGAATTATCTGTTGACATAGAAAACATTATCATAAAAATATTCAATGAGTTTAGTTCATCGGCGATGACCACTGAGAAATTAAAAGATTGTTTTGTATTCGCTGGTATAGAATATAAAGAACTTTTGAGACATATTGCAACGAGGTGGCTTTCCCTATTACCAGCTATAGATCGCCTTATTCTTTGTTGGCCCGCTGTAAAAATGTATTTTTTAAAAAAAGGAAAAAATAAATGCCAAAAAGTTTTATGGGAATTTATTTCATGTGGAGTTTCGACAAATGATAGCAATGAAGAAGATGAATGCAAAACTGAAGGCTTGTCGGAAACATATTTGTATTTCATTCACAACATAATGCAAGAATTTCATACAACTATTATATGTCTTGAAAGTGACTCTTATACAATTTTGGAGATGCACGATATAATGACTCGACTTATGAATAGCCTTCAATGTAGAATAAAGGATAAATTTTTTGGCAGTAAGGCTAACACCATTTTGAAAAATCTTTTACCCAATGAACAAAATATATTTAAAACTGAAGCAGAGAAATTTTTAAAAACTGCTGTCGATTATTTAGAAAACCGTTTTGACTTTGGCGACGACTCCTTTTTTAAAAAAATTAAATTTTTAAATTTACAAAAAAATCTATTTTCTTGGGAAGATTTACAACAACTTCCGCAAATTCTTAAGATATCTGAATCAATAGACAACGATTCATTATATGGCGATTATTGCTGTCTTCGTGAAGTTTATGAACAATTGCCAAAAGACTTGTCAAACGACAAAATATGGTCTCAGTTTTTTAACAAAAATGATAAGAATGATTTCGAAAATTTAAGAAAAGTTGTAGGTTTCGTGTTTTCAATACCTGTAAGTAATGCGTTTTGTGAAAGAGTGTTTAGCATTTTAAATAACCTTTACACCAAAGAAAGAAATCGAATGTCATTCGACCTAATTAAAGCAGAAATATTAATACGTACAAATTTAGAGCAATCTTGTAAAGACTTTCAAAAATTTTTATTAACTTCAAAAGGTACGGAATTGGCAAAGTCCGTAGGTTCAAATGCGAAATATATGTGGAATAAAAAGTAATTTAACATGGTTTTAAATAAAAGGCGAAATCTCTTAGACAATACTTGCTCATGCATGAACTATACATAGTTATTTTCATTGATTTATGTTATAAAAATGTAATTTATTTCATATACTTTAGTTATTTAAACTAGAATGAATTGTTATTTTTTTGTTAATTAAATTTTTAATTGTTGTTCTTTTTATATTAAGATTTTTGTTTTTTTGGCTTTTTGTGTTTATTGTTTATGTTTAATTCTCAGAGGTTTGAGTGAAGAGTGCAAGTTTTATTAATTTTTTAAAGTATTATTCTAAATCTCAAAAATTGGAAAGACTGAATTAAAAATATTTAAGTTCAATTGTATTACTTTATGTTTTTAACAATGTTAAAAAATGTTTATTAAATAAAACATTTTTATACAAAACTAAACTTGGAATTTTTTTCGTAGACATTTTTTGAAAATGTCCAGCTATTTTTGCAAAATCCAGTTTTTTTAATCCGAATGTCCAGCTTTTTGCGAATCTGGATCTGGCAACCCTACACACAACTGAAGTTTTTGATATTGAATAGCTTTAGAGTTATAGGTGGCCGCACAGCCTCGGAATTCGGTACTCGATCACAATTTACTCGTGCCGTTTCACTGATAGCATATTAAGGGCGTTTGGCAACGGGGGCGCGGCAGAAACACACAGTATTTCAGCTATTTATTTATACCAGCGCGAAGATTTCGTTATTTTGTTTTAAATTTAGCTAAAAACGCTAAGAACATTCTTTGTAAACAATATCTTTAGTTAAATATATTATAATTGGGTTTTTAAAGTCTGAAGAATTTGTTTAGTACGAACTCACCACGTCGACTTTGATGCAAGTAATTTTGAGTATTTTTACTAAAACCGAAATACGGTAATATCCATCCTACTACAATCATACTTTTTACCTTAATATTTTCGTTGAAATATTGTTTTAACAACAAAGTAAAAATAAAACCAAATTACATATCAAAGTCATATTTTTGCGCACTGTGGGAAATATGTGGGAAATGTTAAATAAACGGTATATTTTAAACTCTTTCACAAATGAAGTATTCAGAAAATGTCTACAAAAATCGTATAAATAAAAGCTTAAATAAAAGGTATAAATGTCTCATTTGTAAATATTTCTAAAACTTGTAAAATAAATTAATACTTTGGAGTTAAAGGATCATAACTGGGGAAATTTTTTCAAAACTCAAAAAAGTCGAAAAATACTTTTAAAAAATTCGAGCCAACCTGGAAGAGTCTTAATGATTTTTATTATCTAGAAAAAATACTCAATCGAACTAGCAATGCCGTTTTCGTCGCGCAAACTTTTTTCAAATTGTTTACCACTGTTATTAATTTGTTATTCACTTTTAAATAAAAAATACAATGAATAAAAAATTTTGTTATTCACTACTATTTTATGAATAAAATGTTCGCTATTAATTTTTTTAATAATTTTTTTCATTATTAATTTTTTTTAATTTATTATTAATTTTTTATTCATTATAAATTTCGTATTAATTTCTAATTTTTCATTCACTTTTGAATAATAAATAAAATAAAAAAAATCTTGTTATTCACTTTTGAATAATGAACAAAATTAATAATAAATAAAAAATTAATAATGACTTTAAAATTCATAATGAATAACACATGAATAGGCAATGAATCAAAAAATAATAATGTACAAAAAAATTAGTAATTGAAAAATTTGAAATTCTTTTTGAATTGCATTCTTTGTAAATAGCATTCATATGAATAAAAAATAATTAATTACTAATTAATTAATTACTAATCAATTTTTTAAAAGTCAATGTGAATTAATAATTTTATTTATAAACAATTTTGAATTCATTGGATGGATTTGTATGTCGTTATTCAGTTTTCCTTTAAATTCTGAATAAATATGCAGATTTTACTACTCTGGCTGAGTCAATCAAAAATAGTCAATATTAATAGCAAGCAGTGAATAAAAAAATTTGCTTCGCACAAAATAAGGAAATCATCATGAAAATAATGCAAGCAAATAAAAACATTTGTTGCTGTCAAGCAGAGATCACAACTGCTTGGTTCCAACAACAGCAACGGACAAAAACAATTACAACATTAAATTTGACGACTCTCGCTAGCTATGAGAAACCATGCAGTGGTGATCTATGCTGTGAAGCATTGTGGAGTGAAAGAGCGTTGCAGAGAGAATGTGCATGCAAGGATTGGAAACTTTTCTCTCAAGAAAGCTTTTTCATCGCGCTCACAAAAGCTTACGAATTGATCTGAAAAATATTTGTTATTTTTTAATGTTCTACGTGGCACATCTTTATACTATATAATCTTTGGTAAAATATTGCGAAACATGTATTTTTATAAAATGCATTATAATCAATCAAAAATTCGATTTTGAATTTTTTGTAAAGTACGGTTTTTTATTTCATGTTCATTTGAAATATTTTAAAGAGAATACAAAAATACTTTTTTGGATAATTTATAAATAGAGCTGAGCTAAACCATTCTTTTTTAAATAGTATGTTGTACCCGTTGCGGTAAGGCTGTGTTCATATCAAGCGTTTTTGTCGCGATTGCAACACCGCTCACACGTTTTTTTTCTCAGAAGCGGCTGAAAATACTGAAATTTGTTTGTATTTTAATACATTATTTTATTTAATATTCAGTATTTTCAGCAGCGTTTGCAAAAAAAATTGAGAGCGGTGTCGCAAGCGCTACAAAAACGCGTAATATGAACACGACCTATTAAGTTACGATACCATTTCATTTACCCTTGTTTCACAAACACTTTTCAATACGTATTCTTAAATTAAAAGAATTTTTGTACGAATTTTATTCGTAATTTTCAGCCACGAATAGAATTCGTATAATGAACGTAGTTTGGTACACATTTCGAATATTTTATTCGTATTCGTATATAAAAAAAAAATGTATATTGTACGAATACATTTACGAATGATTGCAATCACATATTTCCTTATATTCCGTAATTGTTCGACAAACCAGTCCGAACGATTTCAGTTGTAAATTTTTTATGAATAATGAGTACGGTCAACCTACGAATGACTTTTTTAGTAAATTCTACGAATGTAATGAAAGAAATTATGAAGTTATTCCTACGAGAAATTGACGAATGTTAATTAATGATATCCTTTATTAGTCGAAAATCATTCTTCGTAGCAACAGAAAGCAACGTGCATTTAATTCAACTAGTATCACCTGTGGCCAAAATTCGACCAACCTTCTAAAATTTCAATCGTTTTTTTTCTAGTTCTGAGGCATGACCTTGTTTTAAGAAAATGTGCTGTATTAAGAAAATCTTAAGTTTCAAATTATCGCAATAACTTTGATACAAAAACAGTCTAAATTTTTTAAAAATATCTGTTAAAACATTACCCATAAAAAATTCGTACACCGTTATTTTTCACAACCAGGGCTTTCCTTATAAAAACACGTTGTACTGAGAAAAGCTCGAAATAAAGGGAATTTTCCAGAATTTACAATTTATAAGAAATTTCAATATCACATTATATTTTCACACATGTTACATACAAAAATGCTTATTGCAGGGTACTCGTAAGAGATAGCGAAAACTGTTTATTGTACATTGCATTAGTGTCTAAAATTTCCTCTTACATCATGTTCTTCCATTTTTTATAGTTTAGGTTTTACTTAAGAAATATTCCTTAAACCCTAATATTTCAGGTCAAAGGTCACAAAAATATTCGGTGAACATCTTCTCCCTACTTTAATTTCTTTAAAAAATTGTCAAAATCGGATCAGAAACACGGAAGAACTGTTTCTCCCAAGCATATTTCTATATATACCAAAATGGCTTAAAACATAGATTTGTGTATATAACTTTGAAGTGGTTTGAAATATTTGAAAATTTTTTTCACAGAAATTATTTCTTGAGCTGTGGAACTTTGTAAAAAATGTAAAAACAACATTTTGAAAAATATAATTTTCATCAAAAAAATCATAGGGGGGCAGCTCATGAATTTCGATGATAGAAACTGTTTATTGAATTTTGTGTCAAAATGAAGCAACTTTTGCAAATAAATGATACATCATATGAAAGAGAGTGAAAAAAGAAAATGTAATAAGAAAAAAAAAAAAATTAATTAAAATTTAAGAAACAATATAAAAGATTGAATTGATGAGATAACGGCTAATCTTTTCTTATTTCTCCAAAGTTATTTAATTGATCTTTCAGAAAAAGAAAATTTGTTGAAAATCGATTAAAAAATGGCTGAGATATTTGCTTGCAAAGTCAAAACTTCAAATTTCAATAGTTTTTTTCTCATTCTGAGGCGATGGCCTTGCTTCAAGGAAATACGTTTTACTAAGAAGATATAAATCATTCGAGATATCTAAATAATTTTAATGTCATATTAAGGGGATTTTTTTTTAACATACTATCCGTGGAAAATATTACCAAGAAAGCTTTCCTATACCGTTATATTCCTCATTCCTCAACCAACGTTTTTTCATACAAAAATACGTTGTACTGATAACATATAAAGTTTTCGAGATATCGCTATAATTTTTGTGTCAAAATAACGGAAATTTTTCAAAATTTACTATTTGTAAGAAATTTCACCATCACAATATATATTCGCTATTGTTGTATAAAAAAATGTTTATTGTAGAGTATCCGTAAGAGATGGCGCAAAATGTTAGAAGTATTTTTTGCACACCTTATCAATGTCTAAAATTCCCTCTTACATTATATTCTTTCATCTCTTTTATTTAATAAATGCTCTTTTAACGCTGATATTTCAGGTCGAAGGTCACCAATCTAAAATGTAATCATACTGTGCTGCCAGATCTTTCATTTAACACCTCATTCACCATTCAACCTCTTCCTAGCCCTGAGATTCCTTACTAAAAATAATACAAAACTTCAACGTTAATATTTCGGGTCAGAGGTCATAAATTTAAAATCTAAAATGATTCTGCACATAAAGGGCTTAGTACCTTTGGAATGATATAAGTTTCATTGCCCTTATTCTAAAATGAACATCGAAAAAGTGTACGACAACATTTGATGTTTTCATGCCTATTAATATATGTATAAGATAACGGATATAAACGTTGACAATAAGCAAATTTGTTTGAAAGTCCTCGTAAGCAAGCAGAAGGCAAAGTAAATAAATTTAATAAGAAAATTAATGTTTTCCAAAAAGTTTTCCTATCTATAAAGATGATCCAATTTGGATTTTTTTTTAGTTTTTCCTAAACTTAATAAAATGGCAAGCAATCCTGCAGCATTTATATTTAAGAAAGTTTCAGCGATCTATGCGGGAGCAAAGCTTCTAACTCAAAAGCGAAAGAAAAAATAAGGAAAGTTAATAAACTAGGCCAATTTTGGATCAAGGACTAATTTTTGAAAAAATTTTATATCATATTAAGCAAACGATTTTACATTAGAATTTGTTATAGTCAAAAGTTTTTTATGACATAAACGTGAATAGGAAACTCGATTTGAAACAACCATTTTATACTTCTTAAAATTCATGTTATTTAGCGGCGTCCACCCAGTTTCAGAATTTTTTGGACCTTTTTTTTGCGTCACGTGCTTATATTTAACCAGGATTACGAATCCAGCCTTGCAGGGAGGTTCTGGAATATGTTAGAAAAATTTATGATACCCAAAAGAAATCTTATATACATGTACCTCTTTATTTATTAATTCATACGTTTTGAATTAAAAAAAGAAATTTTTTAAATCATTCAGATCATAAGCATGTTTTCGTACTCGACTGCAGGAACTTACAAGCTGCTGGGAAACGATATAAATAGATTGGTGTCAATGTGGTGTGAGACCCGATGAAAAATAACTCCCTTAGCATGCCAGGAACATTTCAAGAATAGCGGCAACTCAAATTTTTAATTTTTACGATTGACATGGATTTTGACCTCCTAAGTCCAAATCTGAAAAATTTCAGTCCGCTCGAAATTGGTTTAGGAGTTAAAGGCTTCCAAAGTTAAATGTTGAGACTAGGGTACTAAAATTCGTTACAAGTATGGGAAAATTGTTATCATAATCTCTGAAAAGGAAGAAATAAAAACTTTTTAACAAAAAAAAAAAACCCAACTTAAAAACCACTATAAAGTAAAAAATAGTTTTAAATTACTTTTCACATAATTTCTTGGTAAAATTTGTTAATTGATTTATATATATTATTAAATTGGAAATCTTATTACTATAAATTTTTTTCTATTTTGTGTTATTATCATAAATATATGCATTACTCCATGAACCAGAACCCATGGTTTTGAAACTGGGTTTTTTTTTGTAAAAAAGTTTTTATTTCTTCCTTTTTAGAGAATATGACAACAATTTTCCTATACTTGTAACGAATTTTCGTACCCTAGTGTCAACATTAACTGAAAAATAGTATTTTTTTATTGTCACGCCCTTTTGTCCAGTAACGCCCACTTTATTGACCGTAAATTTTCATAATTATGCCTACCTCTGTACCTAATTTCAGTATCCTAGTGTCAATATTATTCGAGTTATGGCGTTTTTCTAATATTGCTACGCCTTTGTCGAACAACGCCAACTTTTTTACCATAATTTGCAATAATTGTTCCAAGCCTTGTACCAATTTCCAAAACACTAGTGTCAATATTCACTGAGATACAGTGTTTTTCTTATATTGCCACGCCCTTTTGTCCAACAGCACCCACTTTATTAACAGCAAATTTTCATAATTATGTCTACCCCTGTACCTAATTTCAGTATCCTAGTGACAATATTAATCGAGTTACAGCGTTTTTATTATATTGCCATGCCCTTTATCGAATTACGCCCACTTTTTTGATTATAATTTGTAATAACTATTCCTAACCATGCACCAATTTCCAGTACTCCCGTGTCAATATTAATTGAGATAAAGTATTTTTATTATATTGCCACGCCCTTTTGTCCAACATCGCCCACTTTCTTGACAGCTAATTTTTATAATTACGCCTACCCCTGTACCTAATTTCAGTATCCTAGTGTCAATATTATTCGAGTTGCAGCGTTTTTCTAATACTGCCACGCCTTTTATAGAATAACACCCACTTTTTTAACATCACTTTTAAGAATTGTGCCAACCCCTGTATTAAATTTTAGTACTCTAGTGTTAATGTTAGTCGATAAATAAATTGTTTCTTATATTGCCACGCCCCTGCGTCGAATGCCGCCCACTTTTTTAGACGGGCACCTCCGCGTCTAGTATCTCTATCTGTTGACAAAAAATTGTGGCAATCGGGCAAGTACTTTAGGAGTTATCGATGTACATACATTAAAAAAAAAACCAACCAACTTGAGAAACCAACCAACTTGAGAAACCAACCAACCTCCTCCTTTTTGAAGTCGGTTAAAAATGGACTAAAAATTTAGTATGTTTTTCAGTTTTATTATAAAAAAAAATTGGTTTAATGTTAGTAAATTTTTCTATTCTTACTTTAAAAGTTGAAAACTTTGGGGCTCAGTAGTAATAAATGCAATTTAATTTAAGGATATAGGCTTTACATTATTTAATTTATAAAACTATTAAGAATATTTGCTTTAGGAAAAAATTATTGAAATGTTTTACATAAAAAAAATTAAATAAAATTTTTAAATATTTCGCACATGATACGAGGAAGATTTTTACACGATCTTAAAAATATATTAGATTTTCTTATGTATACAAGCGTGTGCACACCAGTATTGTGTGCGTATCATGTATACAAAATTAGTACCAAAAATCGTAGTAAATAGCATTATATAGGTTACATTTTGCGTATGTTCATTCTAGATTCCTTTATGCCTTTTCTCCCCCCTAGAACAAATCTTGCAGACGCCCATGCGGGATGGTGCAATATACAACATCAATATATTTGGTTTATTTTTTTTTGCAGATGAAGCAGTCCTGGATTATCTTTGTAACCGTGCCACATCTTTTTTAAAAGCGCCTCAGGCACCTTGCTACCACTAGTTCATTTTCAATATTTATTTATGAAATTTAACATAATATTATAGAAATTGTACCTTTTTTTAATATACAAGAGTAATAGATAAATAAATTTATTTCAAACTAAAAAAAAAAAAAACAAATATCCACAAACACATGTTTGTCTCGACGGTTTTGACTCCCAATCCTCCTTTTAGCCCCAGACATTTATTGAACTGTTGTGAAAATGTTGTATATTATTATTCAATTTCATTATAATTAATTACTTATTGTTTCATTGTTTGTCAATTGCATTCAGATAAATGTGTACTTATTAATACTCGTATCTGAAATATTAATCATGTTCATTAATTAGGAAAAATTTTGCAGAAAACAGGTGACGTTGAACCAATGAAATAAATGAAGTAGTAACAATGTTTGCTTATCAATTAATAATGGTAAGAACATTACAACTAATTTAAGTAAATAATAAATAGTCATATGTTTGTGACTGCAAATATATTAAGCTGAATGCATAACAGCGCAAAGAATGGCATTACACCAATATAACAGGTTCTGATAACATTTGTAATCAAATTTCAAAAATAATTAATTTGTAGTTACATAAGTATTCAGATACTTGGTGACTTCAATCTAGGCAATATTGAATAGAAGTTCTGCCCAGACAAAAAAGTTCTTATGCCTTTCAATACAATGAGTGCTATTGAATCTCTCTTTTGTGATTCTTTATACTCGAATTTTAGATCTTATTTTCATCAGTAATGATTTCAAATGTTTAAATGTGATATGCCGCTCACGAATGAATCTGTTAACCATAAAGCACTTATTTTGGATTTTATTTTGATACTTTTGACTATTACTTAGAAGTTAATCATCCTTCTTTTTATAATTTCAATAAAGCTAACTATGCGGCTCTCGATACTTATTTCAATTCTATAAATTGGAATTCTTTGAAAGTTTCAAATGACTTAATTCATATGTATGCACCGTTCAAGACGGTTACTAATAAAGGGCTTCAGCAATATGTGCAACCTATAGGTAGCAAGCGTAAATGCAAGTACCCCTGGTACTAACTCACCTGAAGAACCTGCGCAATAAATCACATCTAAAGTTGAAAAAATCTGGATTATCCACGGATAAAGCAATATTTGTCTTGCGAATGAAGGAGTCAGAATTCCTTTCAAAATTTTTGTACAATTAATATATTGTGTCGGTTGAACAAGATATAAAATCAAATCCGAAGTCATTCTGGATATTTTTTAATTCTAAGAAAAAGTCATCAGGGTTCCCTAATTCAATAGAATTCAATGATTCTCGTGCGGAAAGCCCTAAAGGAATAAGCGATTTATTCGCAGATTTCTTTGGCTCTGTTTATAAGTCCGATTTTCAGCCGAATATTTTTTGTAACATTCCCCATTATTTCAATATGGGTTTACTGAAGATACACGATGAGCTCGTTTTGGATATACTGAACAGTCTAGATAGCAGCAAGGGTGCTGGCTTTGATTTGATTCCACCTTAATTTTTAAAAAAATGTGCCTTATCATTGCATTTCGCCCTAAGTATCATACACAACAAGTCACTTTCAACAGGTATCTTTTTAAACTACCTCCCCATCGTAAAACTGTCAATTATTCCCAAAGTATTGGACAAAATTGTGGATAAGTTTTTGTTTGCTAAAGTTAAAAGCTATATATCTCCGCATCAGCACACTTGCGGGTAGATCTACTACCACGAACCTTGCCATCTTCTCCAATATTTGTTTCAATGTTATCGAGGGCGGTGCACAAGTTGACACATTGTACACTGACTTCTCTAAAGCTTTCAATAGCATTTTGCATCAAATACTAATTCTGAAGCTCGAAAAATTAGGTGTACACTCGAAAACGTTGAGATGGATGGAATCGTATCTTCGCGATAGAGTCCTTTACGTAAAGGTATGTGACCAACTTTCTTATCCAATTCCCGCCAAGACAGAAGTTCCGCAAGGAAGTCTGTTGGGTCCCCTTCTTTTGATTCTCTTTATAAATGATATCCCACATATATTGAAGTTTTGCAAAACACTTTTATACGCTGATGATTTTAAACTGTTTATTAAAGTTTGTGACCTCAATGACTGTGCCAAGTTACAAAAAAAATATTAAATCCCTTCTTCATTGGTGCAATATCAACAAGCTTCCGCTAAATTTTTCTAAATGTAAAATCTTATCATTCTCGAGAAGAAGCATATCAATCAATTACGACTACATCGACGGTTCTGCTCGTGGGTTTAGTAGAGTAAGTCAGTACAAGGACCTAGGCATATTCTTTGATCATAAGCTTTCTTTTGATATTCACATCTAATATGTTATATCAAAAGCCAACTCTCAATTAGGTTTTTTAAAAAGAAATTCTAAGGAGTTTTCAGATCCCTATACATCTAAAGCAGTTTAGTCTTGTGAGATCTCTTTTGTAGTATGCAAGTGTTATCTGGGATCCCTTCTATGAATGTTCTAAGTCTTGAATTGAAAATATCCAGGAGCGCTTCACGAGGTTTGCGTTGCGTCAGTTGTACTCTTGGGAAAACATGCCTGCTGACTGGTTACGTTGTCAACTGTTGTGCCTTAATTACTTCTCACAAAGACGTGTTGTATCTAACGTTCTATTCATAAAGGATATAATTGATGGCAGAATAACTTGCCAGAAGCTTTGTAGAAAGATTATCAGAATTTGGACTCACTGTAGTAAACACCCTCATGCCGACTAGGTTTGCAAACAACTCTCCTCCAAGCTTGCTAGACATTTTTATTATCTCCGACGCATCATTGGTTTTGCTTTTTGATCAAATATCTTTTGTATCCGATCACGATCTAATTTTTTGTACATTAAATATCAGAACTTCGAACGCTGGACCTGCAACTCTTTTTACGTATCGGGATTTTAAGTCTATTGATAATAACTCTTTGCATCAGAATTTGGCTTTAATTAATTGGTCAGATAGCTGGTTTTACAATCATTGGATGAAAAGTTAAATTTTTCATTGACATTATTAATAATCTTTTTAATATGCACGTTCCCTTGCGCACGAGTTACAAACGAGGCAATTAATATTAAATTACAAGAAATTGTTTCAAAATATGGAAACAATAAAATCAGAATATTTATTTGCCACATTGCAACAACCCAAATCATTTAACACTTAAATTCAAATTCATTAATTGCCAAACATATTTGTCAATTCAAAATATGCAGCTAAGCAACTCCAAATATCATGTTACTCTTTTTTTTAACTGCACCAACAAACCCAGAGACCCACTTAAGTGTTTTGTAACTTCATAAACATTTTGTAATCATCGTTGTACTGCAACGAAGAAAGAAGAAAGAAGAAAGAAGAAAAGAAGAAATTCTCATACATTGATATGTTTGTATTGATAAACTATTGGTATATTTTAAGTAACATTTATTCTGTTAGTTGTAAGAAAGTTTAGTTTTAGTTTTGATCTGAATAAAAGAAGTTGTGTTTTAAAAACATAAAGTGTCTTTTATTAAAAAGGACTTTATAACTGGCGCAGTCGGTTACAAATAATTCCGAAGAATTATTAAAAAGAACTTTAGAACTGGCTACAAATAATTCCGAAGAATTATTAAGAAGAACTTTATTAAAGAAAAATTATCTAAAGTTTTTGACTAAATTAAAAAGTGTCCAAAATGAATTCGGAACAACTTCTTACCACTATGAACAACCTAGAAGAGGTCATAAAAAAACAACAGGAGCAGATTCTCCAACAACAAAATATTATACAACAGCAGCAGCAACAAGAGCAACAATTTGCACAACACCTACAAACACATCAACAATCGACATTGTCAATGCTACAACTAACTCCAGCAACAATTCTCGATCAATTCAGAGCAGTCAAACCATTTGGAAAAGGACATGTTCTTACTTCTTTCATCAAATCAGTGGAAAAAGTGATGCAACTATGTGGTCAAAACCAGGATTTGTACAATTTTGGATTGCAGATCATCATCAACGAAAAACTTTTAGGAGAAGCTGGGAATTGCGTCAGGACACTAGGAGACAACGCAACATGGGATTAAGTCAAGGAAAAGCTGAGACAACAATTTCAACCAAGAAAAACTTACTCAGAGGTATTCAATTATTGTAGGAATATTAAGGTATCAAATTTAAGAGAATTATTTGAAATATTTAGCAGTGCAAAATACGAAATAAACGAAATATTCGAATACGACATTGTGAAACCAAATATTTATAGTGCAAATCACGTTGACAGAGACTTAGCGGATATTTTGTTAAACAAAATTGACGGACAATTTAGGGCAAACATCGAAAATTGCAATTCACTTAACGATATAATAAATAAATTCACTTTACAAAGAATACTGGATGACCCAAGGACAATAGACTATAGGCACAAAAAACAAAATCAAATAAATAGAAATAGTTCTGGACGCTATATTCAAAATAATAATTCTGGACGATATCCACAAAATAATAATTCTGGACGATATCCACAAAATAATAATTCTGGTCGATATATTCAAAATAACAATTCAGGACAATACAGACAAAACTATAACTCTCAACAACCCAGACAAAATCTGCAGAACCAAAGAATTGAAATTGAAAACAATCAGGAGGACGACATAAATTTTCAAAACGAGCCTCGGAATGTAAACTGCCAATAATAAAAATTCACATTGGTAACGAGAATATAAAATGCTTAGTTGATACAGGCTCAACTACAAGCATTATACAACCTAACGTATTAATTAATTTTCCACTACAAAAACTAAAAGAACCAAAAATATTTTCGACAATTAATGGTTTAAACAAAATTACCAACGAAAAAATTACTCCAATGCCAAGAGAATTTCAAAAAGCAGGAACCATATCTTGGAAAGTGGTTAATCTCCATAATCGAAATTATGATGCTATTATAGGGCAAAATGTATTAACAACTTTACAAGCAAGAATTGATCTGGAAAACAGGTTTCTAGAGATAAAAGGGAATAAAATATTTTTTTTAGATAGTCCGTACCCATTCGATATCGAAAGTATACAAACGTTAGAACCCATTAGTAACCGCTTCATGGAAAATATAAATTTAGATCATATTAATTCAGAAGAAAGATTAAAGTTACAGAATCTTTTACAACAATTTGAAGATTTATTTTACTTTGAAAACGATAATTTGTCTTTTACCCATGAAATCCAACATGAAATAATAACTAAAAACTGTCAGCCTATTTACTCAAAAATATATAGATATCCACGAGTTCACGAAGTCGAAATTGAAAAACAAATCTCGGAAATGCTAAAACAAGGCATAATAGTTGAAAGCAACTCACCTTTCAATAGCCCTCTTTGGATTGTCCCCAAAAAACTGGACAATTCGGGTACAAAAAAGTGGAGAATCGTAATCGATAACAGGAAATTAAATAAAATCACACTTTGTGATAAATTTCCAATTCCAAATATCGAATCAATTTTAGATAAATTGGGCAGGGCACAGTATTTTACTACATTAGACTTGGCCAAAGGGTTTCACCAAATTTTAGTGAAACCCGAAGATAGAAAAAAAACAGCTTTCTCTACTCCTTTCGGACACTTTGAATTTACCAGGATGCCTTTTGGATTAAAAAATGCACCTGCAACATTTCAAAGATTGATGAATTCAGTCCTGAGAAAGCACATTAACAAAATCTGCGTAGTATATTTAGACGATATCCTCATCTTCAGCACAAGCTAAGAAGAACACTTAGAGAATATCAGACAAGTATTTAACACACTACGTAAGGCCGGTTTAAAAATCCAAATAGACAAATGTAATTTTATGTGTAAAGAAACACAATATTTAGGACACATTTTAACATCGAAAGGTATAAAACCAAATCCGGATAAAATAAGCGCAATAAAAGACCTGAAATTACCACAAACCCAAAAACAAATAAAATCGTTTTTAGGAATTACAGGCTACTACAGGAAATTCATCAAAGATTATGCTAAAGTAGCATACCTAATAATAAAATATCTTAAAAAGGATTTTAAAGTAAATTTAAATGATCCAAACTATATTTCAGCATTTGAAAAATTAAAAACAATCATTACTGATTACCCCATCCTAAGATACCCAAATTTCAATAAACAGTTTAAACTCGTCACCGATGCAAGTAATTTTGCTTTTGGCGCTGTTTTGATGCAGGACGGTCACCCTATCTCCTATGCGTCTAGAACACTTAATGACCACGAAAAGAATTATGCAACGGTAGAAAAAGAACTTCTTGCTGTAGTTTGGGGAGTGCAGTACTTTAGGCCATATTTGTTTGGTAAAGAGTTTATTCTTCATACTGATCACCAACCACTGAAGTGGTTACAAGCCAAACACTCAGGAAAGGATATAAATCCAAGACTCCAACGTTGGCTAATACAACTTGGAGAATATGATGCTAAAATCGATTATATTAAAGGAAAAGATAATAAAATAGCAGATTTTCTTAGTAGAATTGATACAGGAAGCCATGAAATAAATTACCTAGAAAATGATGATAATGATTCTTTGGAAGTTCAAACAGTTCACTCTCAAGAGGAAGAAGCATTAGATCATATACCCATTTTAGATACCGTTGTGAACAGATTTAAGACACAAATAATTCTCGTAGAACATAAAACTCAAGAATTTGAAATTATAGATGGCAAGAAACGCTTATATATTCAACAGGAAGAAATACCACACGATATTTCCGACATACTAAGAAGACATATTAAAGATGGAAAAACGGGAATCTACTCATATTTAAATGATAGATTTTACCATCAGGTACAATTAAAAATAATTGAAATGTATTCTCAATACCATAGAATAAAATTTGTTAAATGTAGTCACCTTGCTAAAGATATGAGGGACGAACACGAAACACTAAAACAAATTTCTTTATATCATACAAAAGAATCTGGTCATTCAGGCATAGAAGCAACTTACGAAGGAATAAAAAGAAAAATATTTTTCCCAAACTTAAAGATCTTCATAACAAAAGTAATTAATAACTGCAATATTTGTACTGGAGCAAAATATGACAGAAACCCAATAAAAAAGAAATTTGCAAGAACAGAAACACCAACTGATGTTAACCAAATAATTCACATAGATACATATGTCAACAGCAAACATTCATTTATCAAGTTAGTCTCTATTTAGAAGATAGGAATAATCAAACCTTGATCGAAAAAATAAGACTCTACATCTCAATTAAAGGAAAAATGAATAAAATCATAAGTGACAACGAATTTAACAGCATAAATGTAAAAAACTTTTGTAGAGAAGAAGAAATAGAAATACATTTCGCAAAACCAAACAGTCATACAGGAAACTCAGACGTTGAACGCTTAAATAACACACTTACAGAAAGACTTAGGGCACTTAACCTTGAAAACAAGCTACCAATTAAAGAAAAAATGGCAAAAGCAATCGAATACTATAATGCTTCGTACCATTCAACTATAAAATGTACACCGTTTGACGTGGAAAATGAAAAAGTTAGTAAGCAGACAATAAAAACAAATACTACAAAACAAAAGACTAAAACCATAACAAAACGTAACGAAAAAAGAGAAGACTACACAGAAAATAGAGAGCGAGGGTTCATAAAAAACTATACAAATCTGAGACATAAAGAACAACCAAAATACAGAAATTATTTACTACGAAATGTTCATGAAAGTAACATTAAACGACCGTTTAAATTTGCAGATACCAACCTTGGGGCTCGCAACAATAATAATATTGCTAACAACGACAACAACAGTAATGGGAATGCAAATCAGCCCGATTTATGAAACATCTGGATACGTTAAAATTAAACTAAACCAGGTAGAAATAGTAAACCAAACAACCACTGTAATACACATTATAAACACAAACACAATTATTGATATTTTAAATAAAATACAACTTAACATTGACCATTTTAATGAAAATAGTAAACAACTTTTGCAAAATGAAATAGATTTAATAAAATCAAAAATTCGTACAATTATTCCAAACAAAACCAGAACAAAGAGAGGATTACTTAATTTCGTGGGTTCAGCTCACAAATGGCTTTTTGGCACTATGGACAATGACGATAGGGAGGAAATTCTGGAACGCTTAGAAATATCAAATAAAAACTCGCACAACGCAATAGAAACAATTAACGAACAAATACAATTAAACTCACATTTTAATGATACGTTCAATATTTTACAAACAGCTATAGAAGAGGACAGAATAAAAATGAAATCAACTGTTCTAAATATAAAATCGCAAAATAACGAAATTTTAAGAAAATTGCTTTACACCGACCAGCTGTTGAAACTTAAACACCTAGAAAGAAAAATAGACCAAATTCAAGATAATATAGTAGCAGCAAAAAATAACATAGTCCACCCAAGTATATTGACTTCGTCAGAAATAGAAACATTTAATATAGATTTTTATAAACTGAAACTTCTCAAGGTAGGAATAATGGACTATAAAGACAATAGTATTATTATTGCTATACAGATACCACAATCATTTATAAGGACAGACCTTAACATAATAACACCAATTCCGAATTCGAAGTTCATGCAAATAATTCAAAATCAAGAATTCGTTATAAATTACAATAATCAAACATTTACTTTCGAAGAAAATGTAACGCTAAAACATTTAAAGAAAAGTAAAAATTGTATTTTAACAAATAATTGCGAATATAAATTTAATAACAAAACAGACACACAACTATTGGACGAACAAACAATACTAGTAACGAATGCACACAACCTCGAAATAATACAAAATTGCGATAATAGAAACATTACTCTTACAAAAAATAATTTAGTAACATTTAGTAACTGTAAAATACAAATGGGGGAGGAAAACTACGAGAACCACATAGAAATAATCCAAGACAGATACTTTTACTCGAACGAAAATGCAATTAATAAGACAGAAATAGCACCCATTCACTTCAACAATATCATTACAGAACATTATAATAATATAAGAAAAATCGAAGAACTAAATTATCATAAGAACATCTCTTATGGAATAAATGTAACATTAGTTTTAATTATACTTGCTGCAATATTTATGTTAATAATGTTTAAGAAAAATAAAGTTAAATTTGTAAACAAACAAAAAATTTATAACTAATGAGATCCAGGAGAATCTCAGATCAAATGGGGGAGGAGTTACAAACGAGGCAATTAATATTAAATTACAAGAAATTGTTTCAAAATATGGAAACAATAAAAACTGAATATTTATTGCCTCATTGCAACAACCCAAATCATTTAACACTTAAATTCAAATTCATTAATTGCCAAACATATTTGTCAATTCAAAATATGCAGCTAAGCAACTCCAAATATCATGTTACTCTTTTTTTTAACTGCACCAACAAACCCAGAGACCCACTTAAGTGTTTTGTAACTTCATAAACATTTTGTAATCTTCGTTGTACTGCAACGAAGAAAGAAGAAAGAAGAAAGAAGAAAAGAAGAAATTCTCATACATTGATATGTTTGTATTGATAAACTATTGGTATATTTTAAGTAACATTTATTCTGTTAGTTGTAAGAAAGTTTAGTTTTAGTTTTGATCTGAATAAAAGAAGTTGTGTTTTAAAAACATAAAGTGTCTTTTATTAAAAAGGACTTTATAACTCACGCGTCACGTCATAAATAGTAGTTGTCCATGGTTCACGCGGTCTGTTAAAGCGGCTCTCAAAAACCGTAGCAAAACATATTGTAAATGGAAGCGCAACCCCACTACCTTAAACTGGAATGAGCACAAAAAAGCCAGGAATGATGCCACATCCGCTGTTAGGCGGTCCAAATCAGAATATTTTATGTCCAAACTTAATCCTACGCTACCCTCCAAGCAGTTGTGGGCAAACTTAAAAGGTATCGGTATATGCAGCAAAAACTCTGTAGTTCTAGATCTAGACCCCAATCAGATGAATGATTATTTTGTCACTAATTCTTCATCAACTGAAACTCAACAAACTGATGATAATAATAATAGTTTTGATCCTGAGTCTTCGAACGCATTTCGGTTTAATGCTGTAAGTGAATTGGATATAGCTAACTGTATAAAGAAAATAAAATCGAATGCATCTGGGGAAGATGGAATCTCCATTAGGTTTATAAAGCTTATTTTACCACATGTTCTTAGTCCGCTCGCCCATATAATAAATCACTGCTTTACCACCTCATTCTATCCTGAGATTTGGAAAGTGGCGACTATTATTCCTATAGCAAAAAAGCCCAATGCTTGCAACCCATGCGAGTTCCGTCCAATAAGCCTCTTGTCCTCGGTGTCTAAAATGTGTGAATCTCTCATGGCGCAACAGATATCCCATCATTTAAGTCTTTTTAACCTCATGTCGCATCACCAGTCTGGTTTTCGGCCTGCGCACAGCTGTTCCACTGCTGTGGTCAAAATACTGGATGATATAAGAGTACATTTCGATAATGCTGACTTGACATTGCTCTGCTTGCTGGATTTCTCCAAAGCATTCGACACCGTCAGCCACTCTATTCTCTGCAAAAAACTAGCTCAAAATTTTCAATTTTCAAAATCTGCGGTCCGTTTGCTAAGGAACTATCTAGTAGGCAGGTCTCCAAGAGTGCGTGTGAGCCAACATTTTTCTATGCTAAAAAGCACTACTAGCGGAGTACCTCAAGGCTCTGTTCTTGGGCCATAACTATTTACAATGTTCATAAATGATATTTTCAGCAAGTGCCAACACGTCACTATGCATGCATATGCAGATGATCTCCAATTGTACTTATCCAGACCAGTTGGCCTGGTTGAAGATCTATGTGCTAGAGTTAACGAGGACTTAGCTTTGGTGTCTAAATGGGCAGATGAGAATATGCTCACGTTGAACCCCACGAAATCATTTGTTTTGCCTATATCTAAAACTCCATATTACCATGATAATTTGCCTCCAATTTTACTTAATACCGTTAAACTGAAACTTGTAAGTAAGGCCAAAAATCTTGGTTTTCAAATAAATTCATTCCTTGCCTGCGATGATCACATCAACTCATGCGTAAAAAAAGTAAATTATGTTCTACGTAATCTCCGAATTTTGTGCCAGTTTTGTGCCAGTTGAAACAAAAAGAAAACTTGTATTGCAGTTGATTATGCCGATCATAACATACTCTGAGGTCGTGTACAGCAAACTTGACTCTCGGTCCCTACATATGCTCCTGGTAGCTTTTAATAATGCAGCTCGCTATGTATACGGTCTTAGAAAGTTTGATCATATCTCTGTCTATTGTAAAAAATTACTTGGTCGTGACTTATCTAGTTACCTTGAAGCTAGAAATTGCATATTCCTACACCGAATTATCTATACACGTAGTCCTACATATCTTTTTGAGAAGTTGGAGTTTTGCAGGTCAAGTAGAAATATGAACCTCATTATCCCAAGATACAATTTCCTTAACTCCAGTAGATTGTTTTTCGTCAGTGTCATTAGGTCGTGGAATTCATTACCTTATAGTATTAAAAGCGTTTCTAATAAAGTTAACTTTAAGCATTTAATTTTCAAACACTTTTCTTAACTTCAAATTTTTCTCCTTACTCTTTCTTGTTCTTCTCTTATTCTCTGGCTAATGATCTATCTGGCTAATCTAGAACTAATTATGGGCTTAATGGAGCTATTAATAGATGCTTGTCCCATTGTAACACGGTTGCAAATTAGCTGGACTTCTCCAGCGATCGTTGTAAGTTTAAAAGACAGCTGTTAGACATTAGGCTGATTATATTGTTTTTCAACAACACTCTCAACCTGACCCTCTCCGATTTGGTTTAAACTTTGTATACACGTAGTGCTGGTTACAATTTAGAAAACCAATTTGTAATTTTTATTTTTTTTTCGAGTGGTTACTGAGTTACGGGTATTCAAAAATTGAAAAAATTCGGTTTTTTTCTTGAGGACTGATTTTCATTTGATCATAACATCGATTAAGTTTGAGATAGAGCAACGATTTTAGATTCATATTAAAGATATTTTCAAGACGCTTATTTTGTATAATAAAACTTTAAAATTTCTCAAATATTTACGTTATTTTTTTTTTGCATAAAAGTTTTTTAAAAAAAATATTATTGTGAAAGTCATTTTTAAAAATTTTGTAAAAATATATATTAATTAATTAATGATAATTTATCTAAGTTCTCTCAAAATTTCAGCCTGGGACGACAAAGGGAACACTATTAAAATAATTTTCAAAGTAAACTTACTTTAAAATTTATGCTCAACACAGCAGCTTGCGAGAAAGCAACAAGAACTGAACACACTAAAGTAGACCATATGTGTGTGGATTTGCACAGTGCAACATCGGTGCTTCAGTGTAAGCTAAGCAAAGCTGATAAAATTCTTCGAAATAAACTCATCTAATAACAATTCAATTGGTTCTAAATCAAATAAAAAAATGTGCATAATATTAATACATAGTGTTCAACAATATAATAACTTAAAAGTGCGTGAGTGAAAAGTAAATATTAACTTAATGTGTAAGTGCGTAATGCAAATAAATATAACCAATATTATAAACATTAAAAGTGCGCGAGTGAAAGAAACAAAATATTAACTTAGTGTGAAAGTGCGTAATGCAAAATAAATATTTAACCACGGGTCATTGCGGGTGGTGAAAAACAATGTAAGGTAAGTTACCCAAATAAGGCCAACCTAACGGTTTTTACCAGACAGAAGAGAAACGGGTTTTTTTAAACTTATTTTTGCAATTTTGTATTTTTGCTTATTCAATTCTTTTTTCAAAAACATAAAAATAAAGCATGAAAAAGTAAAAAATATATCCAGCTCAGAAGGTTTTAAAAAGGTCTGATTTTTGCCATAATAGGACCACCATGTCTAAATAAGGCCCAATCTATAACGGTTTAGAAATATAACAAAACAGTCAGAAAATAATAAAATAAGAACACATATTGTTATTACAAGTGTTGGTTTACATTGGTACTAAACCCAAATGATATTCATAGCTTTTTTTTATAAAAATTTTTTCGAAAAAATACTTTTATTGCCAAAAGCTTATTTTGAAAATAAAAATTAAAAATAGAGTTACTCTGGGTTTTTTAAAGAGAATTTTAGTAATTTGCTGGCCTTTATAGTGGAGGGCTTTCTTCCTGGTAGTTTTTTTTTGCCTGGTAGATTTAGGTGTGGAGATCGGAAAAAGAAAGCCGGAAAGAAAAAAATTTGTTGGGCCTTTTTAGGCGCTCTCAATATCATTTCATTAATCAAGTTTTTCTCGGAATACACCACAGTTAGATTTGATCAATTAACCTTTTTGTTTTCGTTAAAATACATCTCTTAATTTTTAATTCAAAGCTGGACATAGGCAATAGTTAATTCGTAGAATAAAGGACTTTTACTGCGAGCGCAATATTACATCAACCACGTTAATGACGCTACCGCTGACTTCGTTCGACTGTCACTCGCTTCACAGATGCGCAATCGAAGTAATTTTTTTGCATCGTGATGCAGATATGAACATGTTTAAACGTGCAAAAAATCATTTTGCAGGGAATGCAATAAATGTGCGTATTAGATATCGGGCCTTTTTAAGGCTTGGACCTTATTTGGCGAAGGGACCTTGCATAGTTGCGTTAAATATTGCAGTGCAATCAATAAGTTTGAGTACAGTTGGCTGCTTAATTCGATGCGCACAACACTTTCCCTTCCAATTTAGCTTCTTTTGGAAGCACTTTTTTGCTGGGATGTTGAGAAATACAGCGCTGCCCTTTTCTTTTTAGTCACTGACATATCAAATTGCCTTCGTAAATGCCTTGCGTCGAATCACTTTTCGAATCAATTTTAAGAAATCCTTGCATCGTTTGTCAAGGAAAAATTGAAAGATTTCCAAATGGTAGTGATAGGGAAATATTCCTTATCGTATCTTTAGGAAGCTTAATGGAAGTTTTTAACTGATGTTGTCTTAAAACCGTTTCCGTAAGAACCCATGTGGAAACAGAAGCAATGCGAGAACGACAGACAACGCAAATTAAAAAATCATTGTTTCCAAGCCGCTTTTTTAAGAATGCCTATGGAAACATTGTGAGGCACTGACAGCAGAAAATATTAAAATCGGTGTTTCCAAGTCGCTTCTTTAACCGTAGTCCTTCGTTGGTGTAGAAAACTACTTATTTTTTAATTTTTATATATTTCCAAAACTGTTTTATTTTGGGATGTTGGTTAGCAAGCTTACATGACTTTTATTTTATGCTAAGTATAGACCGTCGACATGTTCCTTATAGTATCTCAATTATAAATTTTTTCAAAATATTTAAAAACTTCAATTCTTCATCTACACCTCAACGTGGAGTTTAAAAGTTTTTCTCAACGTAGGATTACGGTTAAAAATGCATGTGAAAGCATTAAGAGGAATGTTGCCGCATTCATTTTTAAGACATCGGAGAGGAATGCTTTCCTCTAATGACTTCGTGTGTAACGAAATGGTGTGTCAAACGTGTAGTTATTTCGTGGAATGTTTTCTGCATACATCTGAGAATGTTTCCATTTCCTAGAGGGTGACGTAGAAAAAACTCCAACACAGATAAAAATTCTACTATTGACTTATATATTGGCAAGTTTTTTTTTCGGCACAAGAGTTTAGAAAACAAAAGCTTATGCTTCACTTAAAACCATGTTGATGTCAGCAGTCTGATAGGTCAGTTTGTAATAAAGACGCTTGTAACCGAGAGGTTTTGGTTTCAATTCCCACAGCAGTTAAAGCTTTTTTTAAAATTAAAGTTTTTTCAAATTGACCCTGTTATTTATTATTTTTTTTCAATTTAATATTGAGGTGAGTTGTGAATAAAACATGTTTAAAACAATAATAAAAAGAGTTTTGTGTTTAAATAAAAATTTATAGGGTTGAAAATAAAACCCTTTTTTTAACGTTGTATTGGCTAGTACCGCAGTATCTGCCTTTTGTACACACAGAAAAATTTTGCATAGTAAAATTATTGTGATGCATAGTTGATTACATTTTACATGATTTCATATTTTGTGGTGACAGAAAAAACACGTGCGCACACGTTCATGGTGTGTATGTGTTGGACCCCTTTTACATTGATCAAGACTTGAAGTCAAGTTTTTTTGACGTTCTCTTTTGAACTTGACGAAAGCTTTCACATTGGTCAAGACTTGAATTCAAGTTCTTGTCTTCTTTCCTTGTTTTCTAAAAATAAAACGAGATAGGTAGCAAGCAAATGAATTATAGTTTATAGAAATTTGCAAACTGAATTTTATTTTTTTACCACGATGGAAGTTAACAAAACGTTTTTGCTTAAAAATTTAATGCAAAATTAAATTATATTAAATGCAAAAAAATTTTAATGCAACCGAAGTCTAGCAAATTCACATTGATATGCGAAAAATAAAATAAAAAGCACTGTAAACAACGCGAAAATAGCAAAAGGAACACGAAAAAACACGAAAAATTGCCGGTACAGCTTCAAGTTTCTTTTTCCCTTCCGTCGCTTCCGATGTGCGGCGAATTGCCTACAAACTCTGAAACTTGACTTCAAGTCTTGACCAATATAAAAGGGGTCTTGGCATTAATTTTGCAGAGTAAAATCATTACGATTTCATGTAAAATCATTATGAAATCCATTAAAATCATTATTGCATCATGCAAAAAGTTAATCAACATGATTTCATGTAGAATCATTATGATTTCATGTAGAATCATTATTATTTCATGTAGAATCATTATGACATCATGTAGAATCATTATGGAATCTAGTAAAATTATTATTGCATCATGTAAAAAAATTGTTAGCGTGCTTAAGAAGTTCCGTTAAGTTCTGGTGAATTTTTGCATATCAGAAGTTTAATCGCGAGTTGCATGTAGCGTTGTGCAAAAATTAAAAAGTGTTTAATGGAAAATACAAGTGAAGAAGTGCTAGTGGAAGTAGATGAAGCAGAAGGTAATGTGGTGTTCTTCGAAAATATTATTATCCATGAAGATAACACTATGAGGCTGAGCTCGACGAACTATTAAAAGAATTTAATTTGTTGGAAGTGAAACATTACTTGAAAAGTAAGTATCCCCAAAATATGATTAAGGATGAGTTCCTTTTTTTTGTGTAATGCATCAGCGTGTTTCATTTTGAATTGGTGCTAAATTTAGTTACGAAAACAGTGCAACTCTGTTGACATTCTTAAAAATAGTCTAGTTGCGCAGTTTTGGTTAAAAAGCTTCGAACCAATTCAAAATAAAACACACTGATGCATTGCATAAATGCATTTAGGAACTCAGCCTAATTCTAAAAAATGTATTACAACAGGAATGTGCACGGTTAAAGACGAGGGCTCCCGTGGCCCTTTAGCAACAACAGTAACACACATTACTAGAGTAGTTAAAGTTTTTTCTTGCCCAGTGACAGCATCGCGATTTCCATGTTATTGTTAGATAGTTTTGTTAGTACATTATCGTAGTTTTCCATCGCCAAAGTATGTCGGTGCATTGCTTATCAATTTATTGTTGGATGCATGCTTTATTTTGGCTGACGAAACATCCATCAAACGACAAAACGCCGAGCATAACTTCTTAGATTTATTAACAAAAAGCACTAACAACAATATTCAAGCACTGAAAGCTCATATCACTGGGTAACTCACAAAGCTGTTAAAATTTTTAGTGTGAACGGTTCAAGTCCTCAATTTTTAGGCTACAAAAGAAAACCACTTGTGCACATTTTTAACGTACGTGTAATTTGTTTTTGTAAAGTGCGCAAGTCCTTAACTGCACTGGGAAGTGTACGATTCGTAATTACCCCTAATTTAAAATGTAATTTTTTTTAGAATCTTCAATTGACTACGAAAGCTCAAGGTATTTATCTTAGGAAGATATACAGGAAGCTATACCACCCATTGGACTTCGTGCACGTTTCAGAGAAAAGTTATTTAGTTGGAGAAAAAATGTGGTATGTTTATTAGACTCTGAGGAATGTTTATATTAGAATAAATAAAGTTTTATAATTATACGTCGTAAATTTCTTTTATATTTTTCAATAAACAAAATAAAACCACCTTTAAGTTCTTCTTATTTCAAAATGAGGTTAGGATTCAGCTGGATTTCTTGATTTTATAAAGACCAACATAATGATTTTACATGATGTCATAATGAATTAAAATGATCATAATAATGATTTTACATGATTTCATAATGAACCAACATGATCATCATAATGATTTTACATGACTTCATAATGATTCAACATTACCATAACAATGATTTTACATGATTTCATAACGATTCCACATGATTTCATAATGATTCAACACGATTATCATAATGATTTTACATGACTTCATAATGATTCAACATGACCATCATAATGATTTTACATGATTTCATAATAATTCAACATGATTGTCATAATGATTTCACATGATTTCATAATGATTCAACATGATCATGATAATGATTTTACATGATTTCATTATGTTTCAACATGAAAATTTGTTGCGACTCTTACATGAAAATCACAATGATTTTACTATAAATCTCTATGAAGCAAAATCATTGGGGAAACATGTAAAATCATTATGTTTCTAGTTAATTTTACAATGTTTTTTTTCTGTGTGTAGTTTACTTCTAAATACGTAAAAATTTTCGTAGGAGTCATTTAAGAAACGACATGCATCGCACATAAAAAAAATTTCAAATTTCGATATTTCACAAAAATACATATCTGAACTCTCCAACAGATGTGCAGAAGTTGCCGTGCATCGAAGTAACAGTAAACCATTAGATCAATGCCACAGGTGAGTTTAGAAATTATGCTAAATTTTCTTCGCATATAAACGCTCCTCAAACATCCGCCGACCAACATACCATTCGCCTCAACGAATCACAAGCCTGGAAGAACAACAAACTAAGACATGCATCAATTCTGAACCTCTTTTATGCCGAGAAAACAAAGAGAAAAATCGAATATATCATCTTCCTCTTCCTTCTTTAGTTGGCGCTACAACCATAGATCGGTCTTGGCTTCATCTAAGAATCTATTTTTTGCTTCCTGGAGTCAGTTGGAAGTTTAGAAAGACACCCTCGTAAGCACGACGAGTGTCGATAAAAAAAATATAAACGACTTTATAAATACTAGAGTTCAAAAGTGGTCGAAATTCGACCTTTTCACATACATTCTGAGCTGATTCGATAAAAAATTAATTTAAAAAAATACATTTTTCTTAATGAATGAATTCGTACTTTCCTAATGAATTAGCCACCAGTTCTCTCGCTCAGAAGAGAACTCAATGTGAGTGGTAAGCTGACAATTAAAATAGAGTCGATTTTCCCAGAAGGAAATTGTCTGAGTACTGTGTAATCCTCTTGCATGGTTTCATACATCACTTCCGTAGCACTACTTTTGTGTACGAAAACAGAAGTACATGCAGCAACTGTAACGTTCGACATGTGCATGTTAAATTTTATCAGAAATCTGTTAAGCAAAATTTTACCTCTGTTTATAGTTATGTTTACACACCAGAGACCTGCAACGAGTCATGTTTTTCCGACTTATAGTGATTCATGCAAAATCTAATAGTTATACGTGCACATCAAACAACAACCACCACTACCACTCGAAGCACTCTTGCTTCAGAGAGTAACACATCGTTCATTGTTTATCCATCAATCGAACGTCATAGTTCAACCTAATACTGACTTCAACATCAAACCTTGTTATAAATCATACCAAATACTCATAGCTCAAACAGAAGTCCCATAGCTCAAGTAGCAGTCCCATAGCTCATTACTAGCGTATTTTTCTATGAAAACGCTGTGGCTGTTTTGAACTAGCGCTCTGTTTCTGTCGCTGTTAGAAGAGTAAAAGGGTTACCTTAGAATTTTTTTTAATGAAATAAATATAAATTGCTTGCCTTTAGTTGCGGTAAACATTTCTTTATGGAACTTTTCTGTGCGATTTATGCCATGGTGCAAAAACGAGGACAACACACCTTGTATACAAAGGGAGCTTCTTCGAAAGAAATAATAAGAAGACATATCAATTTAATGAGGTTTGTTTATTTAAACTAACTAAAATAATTATATTCACACACTTCAAAATCATGAAAATCATAAGCATAAAATAAAAGCTTAAAATAAAAATTTTTAATTCAGCCATTAAAATCATCAATAAGTGGTAAACTACTATTGTTAAGGTTATGCATAAAAAAATATTTATTTTCTTAAATTTTATATAATTGTTTATAAACACGCTGAACTAAAAACACGCTATACAAATTAGCGTTTGAATATTAATTTAAAAATAATAAATTCATACAACAAATTATATCGAACCGAGAAAACCGAATTACATATAATTAAAAGAAATGAACGTGCGTATGAATCGATAATAATTTCCGAACTAATATTTTCATGAATACTTTTTTATGCTAAGCCAAGCCTGATTTGATTTTTTATTTGATTTTCATTTTCCTAGGGTATTTTATATTTTCAGGTGTTGACAACATATTTTAAACTTATTTAACACGCTTTGATGCAGTCAGCAATCGAAAGAATAATGGCGCACTTAACTCCAAAAAATTATATAAAACAAACCCGTTGCTCTTCATATCTACGACACAACCAATAACATCAGAATAATTCAATAATACGATTCAAACTAAAATTCTTAACATACGCCAAAGCTGGCAACCCTACAAAAGTCACGACAATTCGTTTGAAGGCCATTAACCAACAAGGCCATTAAGGCAACTTGTTATCGACTACGTACGACTGGCCGTTGGAGTATGGCTTATGAAGCATTACAATTAAGCTGCGTGTTATACGTATAACAACATGTTGGAATGAGTCCGAATATGAAGTAGAAGGCAAATTAATACGTATATACTCGAGTCAACTCAATTTATAACTACTCGTTGCAGGTCTCTGTTACACACGCCAACGATTCACAAAAAAAAAAAACATTCGATTTTTTATAATAAAGAAATTGAAAATTGAAAATTTTGTACAAAATACAAATTTTTGTAGCTTTATTTCTACAATTGATTGCATTATTAGTTTTAATTATGATTATACTAATCATATGCATATTATGAACTAAAGAAAAATGTTGGTTTAAGCAACTTAAAAATGTACGTAGTACAACATCGGTATTATACTTTCATAGTTACAGTGGTTTAATGGAAAGAACAACTCGGTTGTCAAACTTTTTGAACCAACCCATATTTTGTTTGACATTTACCTAAACGCTTATTGATTTCCGGAAAAAATTTTACCTTCCTTTTCTGTTCAACTCTCTTGCAGCCAACACCTATTACATATAGTTTAAGAGATAAATCTTTAAACTGCGAAATAATCTTATAAATATAAATAAAATAAAAAAATCTTGTCTTTCATAAATTTGGTTTGCAAAATTACGAATTTTTTTAGATTCTTTAAATTTCCCCAAATAAACGTAAAATCATTATTCAATTAAAACATGAAAATAAAAATTAAAAAATATGCGTTTAATTGTATAAGTAGATTTATGAAAAGCAAAGAAAGAAAAAAAAAAAACCCAAAAAGAGATTGTGTCCATTCACAAATTGACATGTGCTCATGTTACTTTAGCTCTCTCAACTTGCGTGGGACAGAATCCATTAATAAGGCGGAGATACCGAACTAAACATACCCAACGTTTTTCTAAGAACCTTGATTTTACTAAGGCTTCAAAACTTTATATCTATTCAAAGTAAGTACAGATTAGAAAAAATAAAATCAAATATACCGTTCAGAAATATATAAGTTTGGCTAAAAGGAGAAATTTTGACATAGGGTCCTACAAAAATCCTTAAAAAAGAAATGCCCATCCTACCAGTGTGATTCCTGGCTGCATCAGAATTTCCATCGAAGATCACCTGTAATTATTCGCTCAGCATAATATAGAGCGAGAGGAGTAGATATTCAAGAGGGATACAAGAAAATAGTCAAGAAAAAAACAAAATATCAGCGGAAAAAACACAAAGCTCTAACAACCAGTTTAGTTAAAAGTTGTGCCTCGTGAATGCCAAATGCATAACATAACGCGATGAAGACAAAAAAGAAAAATGAACTAATTGCGTTTTGATTGTAAATAAATTCTAGTCTTTCTATTCGGTAAAACTTAATGTTAAAGACCTAAAAGAAAAGTTCTATTGATTGATTCATTAAAGTTAAACTAAAGTTATCATATAAAAAAATAAGAACAAAAAGAAAGAAATATTCATAAGAAAGAAAAACATAATTAGAAACTAAAGAAAAAGAAAAGAAAAAAAAAGAACAACGTATACAAAAACATATGTTAAATTAATTACAAAAACAAAATTTTCTTGAATCTAACAGTGACAAGTGAAAAAAAAAAGAAAGAGAAAGTTAAATCTCTAAGGAGCTTGTGTTGAAATTTTTTTATTTTTATTTGCTTCTTAAAAGTGGGGATAACTTAATACTTCTTAATTAAATAAACCCCCAATTTTAAACTTTTTAAACCTAACAGGTACACGATCAAAGCAGCGGCATTGGAAGGCCTTTCATCGCTCCAGCTAATACCGTGAGTTTAAAAATTTTTTTACATATATGTATTTATATTTTCTATTTGTATTACTACTAAATTACATTCATAAAAAGGTTGTTTTAGTTCCATGCCTTAAAAAACTAATTAACAACAATTACACCAACGTAACAAAAGAAAACAACATATAAACCCATTACAACAATTACACAAACGTCAACAAAGAAAATAAAATATAATATAAAAACAATTACCAACAAAGTTTTACGGAACTAAAAATTTGGAGACTTTTAGTTGTTTTTGTTTGTTATGGGAAATGTTTAAAAATCATTGATTTTTGTTTGCTTGTTTATGAGAGCCGAGCTGCTTAAGCTGTGCCAGATCACGGGCTCTCTTAAATTCTTCATTAGAAATTGTTTGGTTTTGTAATTCTTTTGGTTTTTTTTTTGTAAGTTGATTGGAATAGGAAAAAATATTACAAACAGCTGAGTATAAGAGTTTTTTTTTATAAATTATTCTTTAGGTTTGTTTTTTAGTTGCAAGTGGAAAAATTAAAAAAAAAAAAACAAAGGAATACAAAACAAAACAAAATAGACTTGATCATATAAATGAAAAAATATTACAGTAAAGCCTCGATATAAAGTTTTCGTAATTAAATAAATTTGTTCTCCTCTTTTTACTTAACATAATATTTTAATTACTTATGGTTTAATATATAAAGACTACTTAAAAATGCATACTCAAAACATCCTTGATATCAATATTAAATTAAATAGTACTGATGTTTTAGTGATAAGCGTTATAAAAGTTAATTGAATATTCTTTCATAAATAATTTTTTCTCTCTGTAACATTTATATATTTTTTTATATTCGTAAATTTTTGATAAAAATAACTCAAGCATCATGTTGCTTGTCTTGTTGCTGTATTTTACGTGAGATAATAAAATTATATAAAAAAAAATGAATAATTAAAATTCGAATTTTCCTTGTGGTAAGGCAAACTAACAGTTAAGATGAAGAGGGATCGTTAGCAACAATTAAAATAACGATCGAGGAGGGTGGGTAATGACCAATATCTCAACTTCATCTCGAGATATTTTAGGAGTTTTTGGTTACTACAGACCTGCAACATCCCAGAGTTCGATATGTCGAACAGTGATTTATTTATTTATTTAAAAGAAACAAGCATGAGTACACTAAGAGCAAGCTCTTTTATAGTACAATATAAGTTAATAATAAAAGGAAATAATAACAACTCTTTTATAGTACAATATAAGTTAATAATAAAAGGAAATAATAACAACTCAAAAAATTAATTAAAAATAATTATATACACAATTTTTGAAACAACAAGTGACTTAAAGTAATTTATGCCATAATTAAATTAAAAAAATTTTGCTAGAGAGTAAAGAAAAGTAAGAGTGGAAAAAGGAATACAAAAGTAAAAGAAAAGGAGTAAAGAAGAAGTAATCTAATGAGCAGAAAAGAAGGAAAAGACTGATTGCCTAAAAGCTACTCTCCCACTGGTCTCCCTAAGCCCACGTGGTAAAGCATTCCACAACCTAATTGCGTTGATGAAGAACAGGTGGGACGTGTTTAGGGAATAATGCCTCGGAACTATCATGACATGGCTTCTTCTAGACATACCAAACTGGAGCTTATCATACAAATACCCAGGTGTTTTATCATAGATTAACCTATGTAGGTATATGCAGTTCCTCGCCTTAAGATAATCAACAATGCTACAACCAAGTATTGCATTTCGGAAACTGGAAAGACGATCATATTTTAGAAGACCATAAACATACCGCGTAGCATAATTAAACGCAATCTGAAGTTTTAGTTGGGACGAAGAATCCAGTTTACTATACACTATTTCAGAAAAAGTTATAACAGGCAAGATAAGTTGAATTACCAACTTACGCCTAATCTCAATTGGAGTTACACTGGCTGACATTCTTAAGTTACGCAAAACATAATACACTTTACTTACTACACTATTTACGTGGTCAACACATGACAGGGAAGAATTTAAATGGAAGCCAAGATTCACAACTTTAGACACAACAATGAGCTTATTGGCTCCGATAAACAAATCAGGAACAACATTTTAACAAGACTTAACCTTACAGACAGGAAGAACATATGATTTGGAAGAATTAAGTATAAGATCGTTTTTTGTAGCCCATTCATTTACATTATTAAGGTCTTCATTCAACTTGCAACCAAGGTCATCGATAAGGCCAGTTCTACGAGAAAGATATAACTGAACATCATCAGCGTATGCATGAATAGCAGCATGATTACAAACGGAAAAAATATCATTTAAAAACATGGAAAACAGAAGTGGGCCAAGTATAGAACCCTGAGGAACACCACTTAAAACTGGCTTGAACCCCGACGATAATTGGCCAATTTGAACTTTTTGACACCTATTGCACAAGTAGCTGGACATTAAATTAACGGCACTCTCACAGAAACCAAACAATGACTTAAGCTTATGACACAAAATTTTATGATTTACCTTATCAAACGCTTTCGAAAAATCTAACAAGCACAAAAGCGTCATAGACCCATCATCATATTGTGGCCGTATATCATCAATTATCTTAACAACCGCAGACGAACAACTATGCCCAGCACGAAAACCAGATTGAAACGGAGATAATAAGTTATTATTAACTAAGTGGTGTGTAATGTGCTGAGCCATTAGTTTTTCACAAATTTTTGCTAGCGGTGAAAGGATGCTTATAGGCCTAAAATCATTTGCTCAAGATGGATTCTGCTTTCTTAACTATAATTAACTATAACTATATGATTAACTATAATTTTTTAATTGATCCGATTTGCCCCAGTTCTTTTGCTTACAACTTTTTTTTTTGAGATTTTGTTATTTTTTTATTGTTTCGCGATAATGTTGTAAAGGGTAATAGGACTCTGAAATAAAAATTTTGAACTATGAACATTCGTCGGAACTACTTAGCCAACGAACCTCCCCACATATACCACTGTTTTGCTAGCTTCATTGATGGGTCCTTAAAGGCTTCGTAGCTCTGAGATGTCGAAAGAATTATCAATTGAAAATTTTTTCGCAAAAAGCAATAGGAATTAAATTTCTTGACGGTTTATTCCAATAGTTCATTACACAACAAGGCTCATTTATAAGGTTGTGGCACTTGAGAGCGAACTCGGTCAAACTGTCAGAATGGATGAAAAGAAAGCAAGCAAACAAAGAAAAGCACAGTGACAGTTCAAGCAAAGACCGAAAAAGAGTACATTACTCTTAAGTGCCACAACCTTATAAATCAACCTTGTGCAGCAATCTACTGCTTGATACAAGATGTATGCTGAATCTGAGCACAACGGTTTAGTTTACTACTTTCTCGCATACTTTGAAAGTGGAAAAAAGCAATAGATAAAAAGAAGCAATAGAAAAAGGGCATCACTTGCATGCTGCTATTGTTTACGTACTCTTACACCTTTGCTTTTATGCTGGTGACGAAATGTATCAAATTGAATCAGTTTTAAGCGGAATTTTGCGTGGTAAATTTCAGTGAAAAAGTTATTATTTTTAAAATAGTGGCAAAACAAGATAAAGTGTAATTTAAAAGAAGGCAAATTATATAGAGGTAAATTAGGTAATGCCAAAAATTAGAAAATTTATCAAAAGAAATTTAAGGCAAAAATTGAAAAGGCAAAAATGTACTTATTTCTGAGTTTAATGTTTTACCATACAAATAACAGTTTTTCTTAAGTTTCATATTGTTCCTGGCAAAAAAGAAATTAATTTTAAGCTTTATTTTTTCCCTTGCAAATAAAAGTTATTTTTTAGGTAAAATTTTTGAAAAAAAACTCATCAAAAATATTCGACTTTTATTATTTTAATCCAAAAATTTGTTATTGTTTTTCCTTTCATTAACAACCATTTAAAAAAGCCGTATTCAGTTTTTATTCAGTTATAGCTCGGATCAATGCTTTTTCGCACACAATTGTATCGATAAAGTTGTAAGGTATACTTATTTTCCTAAACACTATGGAAAGTTGTATTCGTGCGCTTCGTGCTTCATAGTGTTAAATACAGCATTGATATTGTAAGCATCAAATTTCCTTCTGGGTTTGTTGCCACCTTCTACTATCATCTGAGAACGTAAGTCAACTCATATGTAAGCCTGCTTAAAGCAGGTGAATTTCTATAAAAAATATTCGGTGCACTCCTTCCCTCTACTCTAGTTTATTAAAAAAAAGACACATTTTCCATAGCATTGTAAATGTAAAATTCCTTTTTAAACAGTAGATAATAGGGCGGGTCGATTTATTTTTCGACAATTTCCCTATGATTTCTGTATTTTATGGGTTATTCCATGAAAATTTGCCAGAGGAACCATACCTCTATCGTTAAAATCGAGTCCCCTACTTTTTGTTGGTAGATTTGTTCCCAAATTGACGTTCGTATGAAATATTACCTACACGTTCACATCCATAACTCAAAAACTATCGATCGGGCTTAATCGCCAGTAGGCGCGTTGGAAAGGTGAGCTCATTTTGATCAATTTTCAAAAAAAAAATCTCCAACATTGGTCCAACGGTTCAAAAGTTACGGGCATTTTTGTCCAAATTTTGGAGCATTTTTCCATTTTTTTCATGATTTTGTCCAAGAATATTACTTTCATGGCCATTTTTTTTATAAATTAATTGCTATCTAAAACTTTATTTAAAATAATGTACATAATAAACATTAAAAAATTTATACAAAAAAAAATTGTTATAAAAGTTTCATATAATATACATTAAAAACTTAATGCATAACTTGTTTAGTTATTTTAAGAGAACTTTAACATTTAAAATGGTTTGTATTGGATTGTGGTACGAAAAAGATGATACATAATTTTCACACAAGTTATTGGGTATGTATCGTGTATCTAAACAATATCAATACAGGATACTTCCATAGCTGTAGAAGATAATACAAAAGCCAATTCTAACTCAAAAGAATTTTTCATAGTTAGTTTTACCTTTAAACAGTAACGTTTTTAGCACAAGTACACATAAAATAATTTTTGGCTGCTTTAAACAAAAACTTGTGTGCCTTTTCGATTTTAAAATTAAAATAAACTTTTTAAAAATAAAAAGTTCCTGCCAACAATTATTGTACTCCTACTCTTGACAACAAACGTCACACTTCGATAAGAAATAATCGTAAGACACAGTTTCCATTACATTTATATTATCATTATTTGTCAAGTATGAACACGTTTTAATTTGTATATTTTAATGCGAACTTACATTACTTGAGCTTGTGTCAACAACGCACCAATCGCGTTCAACTTCAAAGAGCGAAAAAGTAAGAGAAATCATTTTAAAAATCTTCTTAAATAAAAAAAATATATTTTTTCCATTTCGGATTGTTTCTCTTTCTGTTAATTTTTTAGCAGGTACGATTTTCTTAGGATTTTATTTATTTACAATTTCGGCCCTTTATTTAAATTTCACATTTGTGATGTCAACCACACACACAAACACAGTACAACCGCACAAATTGATTAAATTGGTTTTCTGCCAGGAATTCGATATTATTTATTTATTTTTAATTTGAACCCAAAGGAAATGTTTCTTTGTCCCTATCACTAAATAAATACGGTTTAGTTCAAATATTTGACCAGCAGAAAATTAATTAAAAACTTTTATTATCGGGGTAATTTTTTGTCCTCACTCTTTTGTTTTGTTATCTTTTGGGGTATTTTTTGCGGAGGTGGATTTATGCAAGGCTAAACCAAAAAAAAAAAATTGAAGTTAGGCTGAATTAAAATAAGGATTCGTTTCAACAAAGTCGGACTTAATAGCGAAATTTATTTTTTACTTATTAAATTAATCCTTTTTTTATTTCTAACATAAAGGAAAGGGCATTATTTCAAAGTGTCATTAATTTACGCTATTTTTGTATCTTCTATTGTCATGTTAAATCAGCTTATTTGTAAGCATAAAAAATGTGACAAATTCGGATGTGCATTTACTGTGAAAAAATTTTATATATAAAAATTTTTCTGTAAAGCTGTATGATTTTAATATATCAAAATACTTAATTCCATTTCCATTTTACATTTGAGGTACATCTTCATCATGATAAGTCAAAACGTGCTGATTTACTTGATTTTATGACGAATTCAAGATCATCATTAATGCAAAATAATTGCAGGCTTTCGATATTTTTCAGATATTTTTGTTGTAAATAACCAACAAGTTAATAAACATATTCACAGATACTTTTCCGCTTCCATTGCTGTATTAAGCATCTGCGTTGCGCCCTAAATATTAATATTTTAATTATGATGGATAAATGTTTGCAATTCCTGTCGATATTCAACTTGGTCGAATTATTATGTCATTGTTTACTTCATTTTTCGGATGGGAGATTTTAAGCGTGGAGTGAATTTACATAAAATGTCGATTTATAAGATTAATTAAGGCACACAAACAATAAGGCTTATTTCGATAAAATATTATAATTAAGATATTTTTCGGTTTGTTAAAATTTCAGCGAAATGACCTTATTATTTTAAATAAGTAAATAAGGAAAAATCTGTTTTGGACTCCTTCTTTTATTACAACGTTGCTGAAATATTAAAATATATGAATCTGTTTACACAAAATCAAAGGCTAATTGGAAAACAAGTTGCTGGAAAATATTTTTCAGCAAAAAAATTGACTGATGTTTGCGTTAGGTAAAGTAAATGGTGGTTGGTATGGATGGTGATAATATGTTTGTTAGTAAATTATATAGGGTAATTGACCCTTTTTAGAGTAGTAAAACATTTAATAGCCAATGCTTTTATTTGAGTTTTTTTAATTTGTTTTTAATATTTCACACAAAAGCGGGCTTAAATGGAACATTTTTTAAGTGATTTTGGAAGGAAATGTGTCTCAATGTGGATAAGTCTCAAATGATGGCAATACAAATAATAATAATAATACGGGAAGGCAAGTACTGGAACGTTTCCAAACCTAATCGATTGTTTTTTCTTGCGAATATCTTAAAAGCTTCCACAAACTTTGTGAAAGATCGGGTCATTGCATATTGTTACGAAGTGCACGAGAGCATTTAATTATAATAAGAGCGAGAAAATACATCATAGATTACATGTGCATAAAGTCATGTACTGAGAGTAAGCATGAGCATATGCACGAGTGGTCCTTATTTATATGGGGAAAAATGTTTTTTTCTGATCTTTAATTCAGGACTGGGGTTTGTTCCCTTGAAAAACAGAAGTAAACTGCGAAATTTAAATTGAAAATATGATTTATATGGGAAAAAGTGATATTTTTTCAAAAAAATCCAAATAAAATGCTTAGGTTAGGTTTGGTAAGTGGGGTCGTGCACCGTTGCCGGCGCTTCCGCGGGGCCTTTAGGTCCATTGCGAATCCCTTGTTTACTTTTTTGTGGTACCATTTTAACCATTTCTCTAATTTATTCCTTAAACCAGCCTGTGCTTTTTATGAATCTCCAGATATCTAGGGGTGGTGTGCTCGCTAAGTCTTCCAAGTCTTTGAAAAATGTGTTCGCTAAGTCTTCCAAGTCGTTGAAAAATGTTTTCGCCATATATTGGAGTCAACGTTTCTCTATACTTGGACATTCGCATAGAAGGTGAGTTATTGTTTCTATTTCTTCCGGATCCTTGCAGTTCTCACAGAAGTCTGTGGCTGTTATGTTCATTAGACCAAGTCAAATGCTACTTTGTATGGAATCCTCCGAATGCTTTGTTTAGAAATTTATATAAGTAATTGCTTAACCCTCTAACACGTAAGAGTGTCTCAAGACAGTTATCATATTATTCGCAATAACAAATAAAGTAAAAGCTTTAACATCATGTAAATATTTTTTTGGCTGTTCTCAAGAAACACACCAAACTAAATGCAAAAGATTTGAAAATTCTCAGAAGCTTTTAATGATGTTTTTTTTTTTGTGATTTGCAAGAACCATATGTTTTTTGCGCATAAAATTCTGACTGGTGCACATTGTGTTTTGCTGTGCTTAGAAAAGGGAAATTTAACAAATTAATCAAACCCTTGTTTTTTTCGTCAAGGGTATTTTTTTTATTAACTACTAAAATCAAGTTTCATATTTGTTAATATATAAAATTTTTGCGTTGTAGCAGTAAAATAGTGATAAGTGCCTTGAGACACTTCTGGGGCTTCAAGTGAACTTTTGTTGCTAGCAGCTAATTCGCAACTACTCGCAAAGTGACGATGAAGATGACGAGTTTGATGTGGTAGAAGGACGAAACGCAGCTTTGGAGGATGCTGAGACAATATCATTTGTAGGCAACACAGTTGAAAATTTGCAAAATACAGTATAGGAGTCTATGCCTACTCAAAAAACTGTAAAAAGGCCTCGATCACTATTGCCATCAATTGGAGATTCAGCAAGCATATCCATACCATCTTCCGGTGGCTTCATTGGTTCTGGTAAGAGGCCACAATATGAAATTGTATGCAAATATTAATTACATTGAATCAATAACATAGGAGCCGGGGAAAATAATATGGCTACAGCAATCGATGCAGTTGCATGTCAATGACATAGCCTTTCAAGGAAATTCATCGATGCCAGCTCGAATAATGGGGATCAAAACACCGTTACAGCTTTTTTGCTATTTTTTACAATGACAATGTAATGGATATCATCGTTTGGGAAACCATGCGAGCAGCTTTATCTGATAACATCGCAAATAACTTCCAAATAAACATAGACAACATCCACCACAACATCGGAATTTCGATGTATATGTCCATTTATCGGTACCCAAATTTGAAAAGCTATTGGGGAAAAAACGCGTTTGGACCTGTTCAAAACTGCATGACCCGAAGCAAGTTCGAATCAATTAAGCAGTACTTTTTACTGCGTGATGAGAGTAAGCGGTTAAAAAAGGGCGAACCAGGCTACGATCCACTGTTTCGCGTTCGCCCACTTGTAGTCCATCTTAACCAAAGGTTTGACTCTGTGCTAAAGCAAGCCCGACTTTGTGTCGACGAACAAATGTGCAGCACAAAGATGAAGCACCACCTGCGACAATATATGCACAATAAGCCTCACAAATAAGGTGTAAAGCTTCTTGTACTGTGTGATTCTTTTGGATGTGCTTACTGCTTCACAGTGGTGAAGGTGATAACGTGATCTTGCCTGATCATCCAGATCTTGGTACTTCGGAAAACATAGTTGTACGCTTAACACAAACCGTACAAAGTTTTGTTTTTGATAGTCTATCTGCGTGCCAAAGGTATTTATAGCCTTGGCACAGTGCGTGTTAGCCGTATCCCTAATTGCAAGCTACCAAACGATAGTACCATCAAAAAAGATCCACAGGGCTTTTTCGATTGAATACGTTGGCTCCTCAAATAAGCATTAGAGCAAAAACTCGGGATAACGCGACTCGAATTTTTTACCACTTGATCGATATCGCTTTTTTGGCAGCAACAAACGCTTACATTTTGGCGTATAAAAAAGGAACAAAATGAGAAACTAATGGGCAAATTGCTTGAACTCCCGGATTTCCGCGAAGCGATTGCTGCTGGTTTGGTGAAATTTCAACACAAGCATTTGCTAGGTCACCCAGGCAGTGATGTATATAATCGGACAATACTGTCTCTATCCTATCAACGACCGGGACCCTCACAACCAGGACTAAAACTTGGTGAAAAAGCAACACATCCAATTTCGGATCTGAAATTTGACAAGCGAAACCATTTTCCGGTTTGGTTGGATCGAGATAGTGGAATAGATGGTGCAAGTACTGTAAAACTTCGCAAACGCAGTGCGCTTGTACAAGATGGCCGACAAAAACTTTTTTTTTCAAGTATCTTAATAAAAAATAAAATTGAACTCGGTAAGACAACTGAATTCGCAATAGACTTTTTTTCGCTCAAGGCCCCAAGAGTGCCTTGAGACACTTACATACACGCAAAACTAATAGCCGGAAAAACGGCACAACGCCTTACGGCAGCAGGCAATATACACATTCAAAATTTTGGACATTGTACAATCGGAAAGGATCTACCTAGTAGCACGGACCACATGGTGCCTCGCACGATAGTCAATTCCAAAGCTCGAACTCTTCTGGGACCAAATGACTGGTGCAAAGGTATAAAACAAGCACAGCAGGCGGTCATCACATTTATCGACGGCTCCAAAATGCCTACGGGGGTAGGTGCGGCGATGTATTGCACATAGCCTAATATAAGGCAGCCATATAAACTGCCGAACCACTGCAAAATCTTCCAGGCGGAAATATTTGCCATAAGGAAGGCTTCTGAGATAGCCTTCAGCAAGGACACACAACACTCTGACATCAACATTTTCGTTGACAGTCAAGCGGCGATCAAATCCATGCGCTCCGCTGGCATCAAGTCCAAAAGTGTCTTGGCTGGCAGAGATGCACTATGCGCTTCGAAGAGAGTGCGCATCTACTGGGTCCCTAGCCACCAGGGCATTGAGGGAAACGAGATGGCAGATGGTATAGCAAAGAAAGGCGCCGGACTGGAATCAGAACTCGCAGAACATGTACTTACTCCGCTACAAGAGTTGTACAGGAACCTCGAAAAAAGAGCCACACTAGCAGTGAATCGTAGATGGAGATACGAGATCGTGCAAAATCTCGAAAATAATGTGGAATGCACAATGCGAAAAACGAACTCTGTTCATCTTGGCACGCCCGCGCAAAGATTGCAGGACACTAGTGGGCATGCTCACTGGTCATTGCATGACGGCAGCCCACGCGAGGAAGCTTGGCATCACCACGGATGACAACTGCAGGAAGTGCAAAGAACCGGGCACAGTGGAGACCCTGGAGCACCTACTATGCACATGCCGCGCCCTACTTAGATCGAGACTAAAATACCTAGGCTCATCGACATTCCCGTCGCTTAAAGATGTAGCCAGGGTGTCTGTAGAATCCCTCCTAAGGTTTGCGAACTCAACGCAAATCTTTAAAGACTTTTGAACAAACACAAAGGTTCCTTTTGTTCGCTACCGGTACCACTAAAGACCTGAATTGGTCTATGTGAGCCTTCACGAAGGCATCCGGTTTAACCTAACCTAACCTCATCTAAAACTATTCTAAAAACAGAATCGGGCAATTGTTGACAAGTCTTTGACTTTCAATGGTTCTAATATCTTCATTTGCAACCATCGTGTTTTTCAGGGAGGAGGGCACGGAGGATCCCAAATACTTTAAGAAAATCCATACAAATGTGATTTGCTCTAATGTTAATTCTATTGGCCATTACACCAATTCGACAATGACCTGCCAGAACTCCAACAATAATCCGGACTTCTCGTTTGACCAAAAGTAGAAGGTTTTCGGATCTCTTCTCATTTGGATCGGGCCAGAGCCTTCGAGGTATGTTGTAGTCACCAAGCCCAGTTAGTGTTAGCATTATCTCTGGCCTTAGGTTCCGTACTTTTTTTACGACGCCTATTAGAATGTGCAAATCTGTATCAGCTCTGTTTGTACTTGCGGTTACCCCACGTCTTGCCAGTTTATCCGTTGCGTCGTTCCCTTCGATATTAGTCCGGGAACCCAGCCAAAGAGTGACGTTGTGGGCATTGCAGATACTGTTCAGTGCCAGTTTACAGTTTTGTACCGTTCGAGCCTTTGTGTTTTGATTTCTCGGTTCCAAAGTGATTTTGAATAGATTCATGTCCGAAAGTGTTGTTCCTCCAGGCTTGTGATTCGTTGAGGCGAATAGCGCTTTTGGTCGCCGAACACTTAAGGACCTCTTCTATGGGGAGAAAATTTAGCATCATTTTCAGACCCGCCTGTGGCGTAGATCTCATGGATCCTGTTATTCCTATGCACGCTAACCTTTGCACGTTTGTTTGGGAGCTAAGGTGGCTCTTTTTGTGCGCTATCGTCTACCATAGGTAAGAATGGGTCTCACGATTGCTGTATACAACCAGTGGATTATGTGCGGTTGGAGTCACCATTTCCTGGCAAAGGTTTTCTTACATGCGTATAGAGCGCACAGTGCTTTTTTCCTTCTTTATTCTGTGTTACGTTTTCAGCTCAGCCTGTTATCAAGTATAATTCCAAGGTATTTAGCTTTCTTGAAAAACGTTGCTGCGTTGAGTTTCGGTAAAGTGAAACTTTATATTTTTTTTTTTTTTTTGTGAACATAATGACTTCGGTCTTGTATGGGTTTACACCAAGTCCATTCGATTCTGCCCACCACGATAGCTCATTCAATGCCTCAGTCGCTAATTGTTAGCAGGTATTTTCCTCATATTAGGATGGCAACGTCATCGGCATAGTCTACCCCTTTTGTTCCACCAGTTTTGAGTGTAGTAAGAATTTTGTCAATCACAATCAGCCAAAGCAGGGGAGATATGAATCCTCCCTACGGTGTGCCTCTTGTGAACTCTTTTCACACCACGCTCATTCCCATTTGTGAGCTTATACGTCTGCTAATGAGCATTTTATAAATCCACTGCGTTATTTTACTATTAACTCCTTTGTCTACTAGAGCACTCTTTACGAAATCTGTATTTACATTGTTGAATGTGCCTTCGATATCCAAAAAAGTTGCTAAAGTATATTCTTTGAGATGATGGGTTCTTTCTATGACTGAAACCACCTCATGCAGTTCTGTTTCCACCGATTTACCCTTAATGTAGGCGTGTTGCATACAGCAAAGATTGGCATCGTTTAAGGAATCTCATATATGAAGATCTATTATTCTCTCTAGCGTTTTCATCATGAACGATGAGAGACTAATAGGCCTGTAATCCTTTGGTGCTGAGTGTATCAGTTTCCTAGCTTAAATATGAAAACAACTCGCTCTTCTCTCCAAATTTTCAGATCTGTTGTAAATGAATAAATATTGTAATAGAATTACTTACAAAGAGAGCTGCAATTTATGACAGCAGCAATGCTTATGCCAAATGTTGTTTTTGTATTTAAGAAAAGACAAATAAAAATTCTCTCTCAACTTTGATCCTGAAGAAACAAGTCGCGTTTCTTTTCTTAGTAATAATTTTCTAATCCACTCAACAATATTCCGTCTTGAGTTAACGGTGAAGATTGCTATAAGCCAGGGTATGATGCTGGGGAGGGCATGTTGCATCATGGCCGGCAGGATTCCATCTGGCCTTGTAGATTCGTGTTGCTTGAAAGACCCAATCGACCATTCTACAGTTGATCTTGTAATAATGTTGGGGAGTTCCTGTAAGAGTTCTGGTATTGTCAATTCCAAGTTGCTGTTAGCTTCGTTTTTCTCTGGTTCTTTACAACCAGGAAATTGATTTTCCATGAGTAGCAAAAGCATTTCTTGGCTGGATTCTGTCTAGAATCCGTCGGACCTCTTAATTTATCCCCGAACCGATGGGTGTTTGGATAGCATCTTATGAAGTCTGGCGGCTTCACTGGTATCCTCAATGGACTCGCAGAAATTGGTCCAAGATGTTAGTTTAGCTATTTTTACTTCATTTGTATAGTCATTTAACGTGGATCTGTATATTGTCCAGTCTTGCTTAAATTTGCTTAACAGGGCTTTCCGGTGAAGTTTTCTGACCTCTGATCGCCTCTTTTTGAGGTCGTTAGTCCACCAACTCGCATTTGTTGGTCTGTGATTTCGAAAATTTTAAGTGCAAATGTTAAGAAAACTGGTGCCCAGTTGGTTTTTGATTTAATATTTCTTCAAAATGAGCTATCAAACATGAAAATTAGATGAAAGTTACCAAAGTTTTCATTTTTTACTTTTTTTTAAAAAAAATTTAAATTTTTTCCTTGTTGTATTAAAAAAATAGCAAAAATCTAGATTTCATAAAATTTCATTGAAATGTTGTGTACAAAAACCAGATACAAAAAATTGTGCGATTACGTTGAATAACCTGGTCGTTATGAATATTTTTGCTTGAAGTGTACCTTTTTGGAAATTTCAAGTTTGGGTATTTTTACGAAAAAAATTCCTTAAAATCCCAAAATGTAAAACTCAATAAACGATTTTAAACTATAAAACAACAAGTATGTTTTAAACTATCAAACATTTAGAATCTGTTTTACATCATATAAAATCAACATAATAAATAACAATAAATAATAAAAATAAACTGGCCATTTCAGCCCTTGGAAGGACTTTGACCTAGCTTCTATTGATCAATTGTGTTGTGCGTGTTATTAAATGTTTGATCACAAATGACCGCGAACTGGACCTACGAGTTTAATGCCGACTCCGAACGGCTTATGTTCTCAAGAAGCTTTACATGGCAATTTTTACTCTCTGAGGTTTGCCATTGTCTGCAGAGAGGTGACGACCGAACAGAAAAATTAATTCAATTGAAAAAACTTTCTGTCTATGCTGGAATTGAACCTGGGCTACCGCAGTTCTTTAGCTTAGGGGCCACGCACTCTACCCACTAGGCTACTACGGCCGCCAATAAATAACAAGGTCATTTAAAAAAAACTTTAAATTTTAAAAACTACATTACAAGAGCATGGTCTGAAGATACTTTGTGTAAAAAATTACAAAGATCAAAGTTCGAACAAAAACGTTATAGCTGCTGAAACCTGAATTTTTTCCTAAAATGTTTTTGGCATATCGAACACAAAAAGAAAAAAAAAATCATAAAAAATCGATTAAACTCCTTGTAGTTCGGTTGGTGGCAGCATATCCCTTTGGACCCGCCATTTCTCAAACCTTTACAGGTACGTTCCTATAGGGATAGGAGAATTGCAAGGCCTATGTCAATGACATCGATATTTTAAAAGGACGTACAATATAAGAGGCGAGGGGCATGCCCCTACCACTTGGGGTATATGAATTCTCATACCAAGTAGTAGGTCCAAGTTTCAACTTTGAACTACTGAGCTGTTTTTCTGATTTCAAATGACTTCAGTAATTTAAAAAATATTTCTGATTTTAATTAAACAATTTTTTTGGAATTCCAGGGTTGCCAACGTACTAGACCCTTGTTTTAGGGTAAAAATATTAACAATACTCCAAACACCAACAAATGCATTTTCTCCACTGCAACTTGTGAGTTTTCTTTTTTTACCATTCTAACAAGCACAATATATCTGAAATCTAACCAAAAACTAAGTCACACCGCCCGATTGAAGTTCAATAAGATGCAAAAACTTGAGAAAAATTTAATAGTTTTTATTTTAAGATGACAATTTTTTGAAAAGACTAATTTTGTCTGCTTGCAAGAATAAATTGTTTAGGATACAGTTTACAAAAACGGCAGAAAGCGGATCACAATATCTTTTACTACACTGCTCTGTTAATGCTCTGTTAATCGACTAATGGCAACGATTTGGAAACATCTTTATTTAAGAGAATCTATACTATTATATAAAAGGACACTCACGAAATTTCATCCAGAATAAGCTCGGTAACCGCTGAACCGATTTTGATAATTCTTTTTTATTTGATTCCTATGATAATATAGATTGTTATAGCTTACCAAGGTTTTAGAAAAATGTATTCTTTAATTATTGCAAAATCACGCATTTTATTTGATGCCTATATTCAACCAGCAGCACAATATAACAGCAAACAAAGCTTTTCTCTCTTTGTCGAGAGAGCTTCTCTCAATATAACACGACAGCCATGTTGTGTAGTTAAGCTGAATTCACTGATAACCTTCAGCATGTTTTTGTGTGATTTAAAATAATGTTAATCAAGTTGAGAGCGTGCAGAAATTTTTCTCTCTAAGCGAAAACTTCATATGAAAAAAACGTTCAAAACATGCTGAAGGTGATCTATGAATCCAGCTTTACTTTCAGGGAGATTCTTGCTTTCATACAGTGTTAATTAATTTTCTTTGTTAATGTTTTGAGGGGAGTTGCCAGAATTTTGTTATCAGCATTAATTATGTTTTGCAGCTTTGCCAGCCAGCAAGAAAAACACCACTTGAGCTTGTGTTAGTCTATATATACGAATATATAAAAGCGTTGTGACACTGCACGAACGTTTGACAATCACGCAAGAACCACTGAACCGATTAACACGATATAGTTATCAAACGATTTGTTATTCCAACTTTATCGTAATATGCTATGTAAGATTTGCCATGTCTACTTTCCATGCCCACCTTTTGCAAAAAAAATCTATATTTCAGACGATTTTGGTCGTATGAGACTAGAATTTGGTAATCTAGGTTGTATGGTTACTTTCGCTAACCTTACTAAAAATGAGCATGACCCACTTTAGTTAAGTCCACTTTTCGGGGGATAAGCTTGGAGTACAGCAAAGCGCACTAGATTTAAGCTCAATTGAGCTGAAATTCTGGCATTCTATTGTTTTGAGTATGAGATGGTTTAAGTGAAAAAAATTTTGCCACACCCCCATTACTGCCCATAATTAATCAAAAATGTTATACTTCGAACGGTTTTGGTTGTTTTAGACAAAAATTTGATAATTTAGTTTATACGGCTACTTTCGGCAACTGTACTAAAAATGGCGAATATATAAACTTTTTTTCCGAACAGCATGAAAATTCGTATATAGCAGTAAGGTGGTCTGCGGCAGGACAACGTCTCCCGGGCAATACTATACATCAATAATAATGCTGTATATATCAGAAAATTCTGATCGTCATGCATTGATGTTTCAAACGGAAACGTCTAGCATGTGTTTTGTTCGAAGGTCAATTTACACTTTTACAAATTCACAAAACGATCATAAAAAATTCATTGAATTGGGTCAGGATAAATTCTACTATAACTATAACGTTAACTATGAATATATAGATAAGGAAATAAATTAAAACATAGATTTATGTATATAACTTTGGAATAGTTTGAAATATTTGAAATAATTTTCACAGAATTATTTTTTAAGCTATATTTGAAAATGTTTTTCTTGCTAAATGTTGCTTGCTAAGTCAAAACATGAAATTTCAATCGTTTTTTCTCATTCTGAGGCTTATGAGTTATGCTGAGAAAACCTATAGTTTTGAGATATCGCAAGAATTTTAATGTCATAATAACAGGTTTTTCAAACATACCTAATATCCGCACAAAATATTTCCGAAAAGAAAAGAAAGTTACCGTTAATTTTATTAATCAACGACTGTCCATACAAAAATGCATTGTTATGCATTGAGGAAGTCTATAGTTTTTAAGGTATTGCCAAAAGTGTGATGTCATTAAGTGTGGCCATATCATTCGGCCAAGTGTGATGTTTGGCCGAAGCCCAATAACAACAATTAATAACTGAAGAAGGCAGATTAACTGCAACAATTTAAGAAGAATATATGTATTTTCAGAATATATGTAAATAATTACATTTTTGATTGCAAATTTTAACAATTTTTACCCAAATTTTATTCTAAGGCTGTTATGCAGGACTTTTTCAAAAGTAAAAAAAAAGAAAGCTAAATTTTATTACTTTATTTATTCAAATTAAATAAAGTAATTTCTTAATATATATACCATTTTATCATAATTAAACAAAACAAACGCAATAGTTTTTATATTTTGAATTTTTTTTAATAACACTAAATATTTTCATTTTAAGATTTAAAATTTTTACATGGTATTTAATATTTTTATCGGAGGCGAAGCAGCGGGTATTTGCTAGTGTATATATATATGTATTAGGGCGGGTCAATTTGTATGGACGAATTTTTTGGTGGTCTGGCTCAGCGAAATTCGTAAAATACATGTAATTTCAAGACTTTTTCTCCACTACAGCATATACAAATTCTGAAAAAAAGCTGTGCGGACTTTCGTAAATAGATTTTGTTCTCAATTATAAAATATGAATGTATGAATGTATGTGTATGAATCTATTTACGAAAGTCCGCACAGCTTTTTTTCAGAATTTGTATATGCTGTAGTGGAGAAAAAGTCTTGAAATTACATGTATTTTACGAATTTCGCTGAGCCAGAATTTGACCCGCCCTAATATGTATATATATATATATATTTATTTATATATATATATACATATATATATATTAGGCCGGGTCAATTTGTATGGACGAATTTTTTGGAGGTCTGGCTCAGCGAAATTCGTAAAATACATGTAATTTCAAGACTTTTTCTACACTACAGCATATACAAATTCTGAAAAAAAGCTGTGCGGACTTTCGTAAATAGATTTTGTTCTCAATTATAAAATATGAATGTATGAATGTATGTGTATGAATCTATTTACGAATCTATTTATGAATCTATTTATATATATATGTATAAAGTTAAGTGAAAGAACTATAAATTCTATATATAGAATATAAAGTTTGATGCCATATTTAGTCCTTTGAGACTAAGGCAGATGGTTTCCATTTGGAAAATGAAACTTTTTTCCACTCCAACGTTTGTCTTTAAGAAAATAAACCAAAACGCAAACCGCCTGAGCGTGGAGTGCCCAAAACTAAGAAATTAAATCTGCAAACTACTTTCGTCATTCTTCCCATTCTACACCTACTCTTAAATACAATATCTTCTTTTATCATAATCCAAACTATTATTGTTTCGGTTAAGTTGATGTTTATGTTAAAACTTTTTATTTTGGGTTACACCAACTTGTTGTGTCTTAATAGGTTTTAATGCCCTGCCTGTGTTTTTGCATATGGCTCAGTTTGAACTAAGGATGTTTTCATTTGTATTATTCTCCATATTTATTTTTTATTTCTTATCTGCTACAGATGCCGAAAGTATTCAAACATGAAATTTGTCCTGATTATTGTTCAGCTATTCTTCTTTTGCTTTACAAAAGCAACAAGTTTTTATTTTTGTTTTATGCTTTCATTTTTATCTGTGTCCGTTGTGCCGCAGGCTTGTAAACATTTGGTCATTTCTGGCTCATTATAAGTTGAGGGCCATTATTTAGAAGAAAACCAAGGACTGTTCATGCTCATTCAAGGCCATAAAAAGGGCTTAAAGAATGAATAAATTTTTTTAAAAACTTTACAAAAACTTCAAAAAAGTTAAAAACATACTTTGATTGCTTTTTAGTGCTTCAAGTTAAACAAAAATATTACGATTTGACAAAGAACTTTAAACATTAAATATTGTAATAAGGGCCATTGTTTTATAATGAAAGCTTACTCCATCCATAGAAAATGAGAGAATCAACATAAAACATTATGCATTACGGAACAACATTTTTTTATTATGTCCTAAATCATATTTTGTGCTTTGTGGGGTCAAACGAAATGAAGTACAACTATAAAAAATACGAGTATAAATTGTTGTGAGCTTTACCTTCATTAAAGAGACAGAAAGGGGACTATTTCAATTCTTATTAACCTCTACGGGTAAAATGGTCACATATGTAGACAAAATATTGGCGCAGTGGATAGAGAATTTACTCTCCCTCATGAGCTTTCTTTTAATTTCTCAAATTTCTCGCGTAAGAAGGTTCCTCTGTTTGGTAAGTAAAAAGGTTTTGATAAATAATGAATTTATTGTAAAAAAAGTATAGGTATATAGCCAAATAACTTTTTTTTTTGAGAATTCTAAAAAAAAACTACTGGATATTTTCTCATATTTCTTTTTTTATTTGAAAGTACAATCCTTCCGTTTAGTAATGGAAAATAATTTTATCCAATCGGTCCAATTTTTAAGCAAATTATCGATTGTGTGCAGCTGTATTTCACCAATGGCTTCACGAATATTGACCTATAAAGCGTGAATTGTCTCTGGCTTGTCGGCGTAACACTTATCTTTGAAAGCACCTCACAAATAATAGTCCAACGGTGTCAAATCGCAGCTCCGAGGTGGCCAAACGACATCAGCTCTACGGTTGATAATGTGATCTTCAAAAACAGGGCGCAAAACATCGAGTTAGCTTCGGCTGTGTGGCACGTAGCGCCGTCCTGTTGAAACCAAATGTTGCCAATATCCTCCTCTTCAATTTTTGTGAACAAAAATTCGTTCAACATGGCCCGATAACGATCGCCATTGACTGTAACGGCCACTCCTTGCACATTTTCGAAGAAAAATGGCCCAATTATGCCTCTCGACCAAAATCCGCACCAAACAGTGACTCGTTTTGGGTGCAGAGGCTTTTCCATGTATGCGTGTGGGTTTTCTGTGCCCCAAATGCGACAATTTTGCTTGTTTACATACCCGAGATCAAAATGAGCTTCATCTGAAAAGATGATTTTTTTGGCAAAATCGGCATCTTCTGTAAGTCGATCGCAGGTCCACCAAGCGAAGCGAAAACGCATTGGATGGTCAGTTGGCTTCAACTCCTGAACCAATTGGACCAATTTGTATGGCATCATACCAAGGTCCTAATGGAAAATTCATTTCAATGATGTCTCCGAAATGTTCAATTGGTGAGAACGACGGTGAATTGATGTTAATGGCGCTTCACGCACACTTTCTGCCACAGTAGCAATATTCTCGGGTGTACGCACTGCTTTTGGCTTTTCACGCTTTGGTTTATCGATGAGGATGCCAGTTTCTTTCACTTTTTTCACAAGATAACGAACATACGGAGCTGATGGTGCTTCTCTTCTTCCACACACATTCTGCAACATTACCATGATTTTCAAAGTAATGTCGCAATATTTCCTAGCGTTGTTAAAGCGTATACACAACCATGTACGTTCAGCGGAAGGATAAAACTAATTATCTGTCAAATCAGACATGAGCTAAGTGTTACTATTCACGAAATAAGCACTAGTTGAAAAAAAACGTTAGATGGCGGACCCTGATGTATCCACATATCTGCGCATTTAAAAACTATAACTTCCAAAAATATTTTAAATGCAAATTGCAAATGTGTAGCGTAAGGAAGACTCCTATGTCTGGAAAGTAAAAAAGTGTTAGTACATTAAGAATTTATTGCAAAAAGAACAATATGTCCTTATAAGAGCACATTTAAAAACTTTTACTTCCAAAAAAAAAATTGCAGAAATGTCTTAACTAGACCCTATTTAGTAAGAAATATACTTTAAAAAATATTTTTTCATTGTATTTCTTGGTGCGGGATTGAAGAGGTTAAAAAAGAGAATAGAGAGTTTTTAAAAATAACTTATAAGACATTTACAATTTTCCATTTCTTAATTTCAAATTTGAAAACCTTGTGGCAGCAACATGGCATTATGTGGAGAGAGTGGAAAGCTTTTTGAACCTACCTTGCGGTTTTGAAGCCATTTTGTTGGAATGGCTTGTTTTTGTAGACTTTGTCACTTACTTTTAGCTTACGACTTAATATAACATTATTTTGTGTAGTTTTGTGTTTGCTGAGGCCAAACAAAAACTGACTTGGCTTTAAAATTACTCTGCCTTACAGCCAGAATGTACAATGAAAGCCACTTTCCATTTCTAATGTAAAATAGGACGGTGCTTCCGAAAATGCCATTCTTTTATTTTCTATCACTCCGTTTTCGAGATATTGCCCACTGCATTTTTTTCTCTAGAACCGCTCCAGAACCAACTACAATAATGAAACAAATAAAATATCACAATAAAGCTAATAATGCCTACATCATTCTTTGATTCAACTATTAGTTTCGGCAAAATAAATAAAATTTTGTAGGATTTTTTGAATTTTTTGTATTTTTCAGAAAAATTTACATTAAAAAAACTAATTGCAAATTTTGTTAAGAAATTAATATATTTTGTTAATTAAGAAAATCTATTGTGAAATAGAAAAGTTGTGTTTCATTGAACGAAAGCACCCAAATTGAGTGATTGTCTATTAATGCATTTCGCCTTATTTTATTGTCATATAAATACATAACAAGAGAGAAAACACAAAACATACAAACAAACATGCTACAATTAAGCGAGGCTCACGATTTAGAGCGCGACCGCCGAAACGGAAGACATTAGTTTGCTTGGTACAATAAATCCAGGGAGGCTAATGACTGAGAGTGCAACCGCCGATACTGTCAAAACGAAATGGAATACATTAGTTTGCATGGTACAATACTACATGGTACAGACTACCATCTGTTAATAGAGTACTGTCAAAATTTCTGACTGTTTGGCAGTCATTGACAGCAGATGATCTTGTGAATTTTGGCTAAAATTCACGATATCGTGTTGTCTGATCTCAGAGTTAAAGTGCCCGAGATTGTTGAGGCCGTAAGCATCTCAAACGAATGGGTGTGGAACATTTTGCGAAATCATTTGGATATGAAAACTTTATCCGAAAGATTGGTGCCGCGTTTGCTCACTCTTGACCATAAAAGCGATCGTGTGACTGATTTACATGCATGCTTGGCGATGTTGAACAAAGATAAGAAGAATTTTTTCCGTCGATTACTTACCGTGGACGACACATCTATCCCTACACACCAGAGACAAAGGAACAGTCGAAACAGTGGACTTGGAAATATTTTGGGATAAACGCGGTAGAACCTACATCGATTACCTTCCACCAAAAAGAACGATCATTGGCGAATACTATGCAGCCGAATGGGACCATTTCGACGATGCTCTGTAAGAGAAAGGCCCCCATTGGCGAGGAAAAAAGTTTCATCAATACAATGCGCGCTTTTACACATGTCCAGCTCCCGTGGCAAAATTCCATGCGTTCAATAACGAATTGCTTCCTCATCCAGCATATTCTGCAGGTTGGGCCACCTCCGACAATTTTCTGTTTCCAAATTTGAAGAAATGGCTCGACGGAAAGAAATTCACCACAAGAGAGGAGCTCATCACCGAAACAGAGGCCTATTTTGAGGACCTTCCGAAAACGTATTTTTCGGATGGGATCAAAAAATTGGAGGAACGTTGGACGATATGTATCGAGCTAAAAGGAGACTTTATAGAGAAATAAAACTTTTTTTACCGTAAAAATCATTCCTTATTTAATTTTGGACGGAATTATCAAATTGCCCTCGTGTCTTAAAATTTTCCGTTCAATTGTCAATGAAAATAAAAATTCCATAATATAAAACAAATATTTCATAACTCTTTGAATGCAATAAAAATGCAATAAAAATGCCCTTTACGCTTGTGCAGCTATCAAACGCACAAGCACAAGCGCACAGTGATGGGAAAGGCCTTGCTAGACGGAATTAATTCGAAATTGACTTTTTCAATTCTGAGCATGAAGAATTCTTAAAAATTATCTACTGACAACGGGAATAATTTTTTATTTACCTCCGCTTACTACAAAAAAATACTTAAATCCTTGAAAGTTAGCCCAAAAACGATATTTTAAAAATTTTTGTTCATGAATTTTGTAGTTAAAGGATTTAATTTTAATTTGGAAATATTTCCCAATATCCGAAAATGTTAAAAATTGACATACTTCATGACCAAGTTCCTTTGAAATAAAATAAATGTAATAACATACCTTTTAAAATGTTGGAGCTATAAAACAGTATTTAGGGATATATATCCGTAAAAATGGAAAATTTGTTAAAATATTTTGGAAAATAAAAAAAGGGCCACTTCGTATTTGCAAAATTTTTTTTTATATAATAGCTATTATATTTATATTAAGCCCAGGAAGTGCCGAATTGCGCAACTTTTTTAAGATTTTGTCTTCTAATCTATATATGGCCCAAAATATGCCTGTATAAAATAGGCTCTGACCGTTTCATATGAAAGGAGTTAAATTTGTGGTCGATGAGGTTACATGCGGGGCTTAAAAAAGTATTAACTCTTTACATTATTAAAGTGAAAAAAAAAAAAAATTTCAATATATATAAAATAAAAAAAAAATATTTTAGTGATGGCTTTTTTTTGGAAAAACGCAAAATTTGGTAAAATATTTAGTAAAATAAAAAAGGGCTAACGCAAATTATATCCATATTTTTTTTCATTTATTCACTTTTACATCTAATTTAAGCTGTATGAGCGCCAAAATGCGCAAATTTTCGGTCGCTTTGTTTTTTAACTTCTTTGATGGCCCTAAAAATGCTATTTATTTTAATTTCGAAACCAGGTTTCGACTGTTTTTTATATAGTTGTGATTGAGAAGTTGACATTGAAATATTTTGAGATCTATGGGCTCTAACATGGGTATTAATTTTACATGTGATTTTAGCGATTTAATAAATTTTTGTAAAATTTAAATAGATTTTACCGTTTTTACAAAGCCACTTTGTTTGGGAGGTAGAAGTGGTCTCCAACCAATTTGGCTCATTTTCAAAGCTTAATTTAAAGAGGTTTTACCGTTCATATAAAGTAACTTTGTATGGGAGGTAGGCGTGATTTTCAGCCAATTTGGCTCATTTTCAATCTTAAAGTGTGCAATTTAAAAATAAACTCATTTACTTAATATAACTGAATAAATTAATTTTTGTAGAATTTAAAGGGATTTTACCGTTTATCACTTTGTATGGGAGGTAGACGTGGTTTATAGCCGATTTTGCTCATTTTCAAACTGATAGTGCGGAATTAAGATTTAAGCTCATTGGCTAAATTTAAAGTGAATAAATTATTTTTTGTGGAAATTAAAGAGATTTTACCGTTTATATAAAGTAATTTTGTGTGGGAGGTAGACGTGGTTTTGATCCAATTGGGTCAATTTTAAGACTCAACGTGCTTAATTAAGATTTTAGCTTATATATCAAATTTAAAGTGTTTTAATAAATTTTTGTGGAATTGAAAGAGTTTTTACTGCTCATTTTCGAACTTGATATTCTATTTAATCTTCCTGTTTAATCACGCAGTAACTTTTTACACTTTTTGGAAACCACATATTAGACTTCTATGTTTGATTTCATTATCGTATTTATCTGATTTTTAAGATATAGAACAAAATGTGTTTCAGTTATATGGTAGCTGCCATGCCCACTTGTACAATCGAACCGACATTTTTATCACTTTTTTAAAGTCACATATTAGGCTTCTGTATTAAGTTTTGTTATCGTAGCTTATCTCCTTTTTAAGTTTAAGCACAAAATGTGTTTCAGTTGTATGGCAGCTGCCACGCCCACTTGTCCAAAGTTTCTGAAACCCTTTTTTTTTTGTATTTTTCTTTACCATAAATATCAAAAACTACCAATAAAATTCACAAAATAATATTTTCCGTCAAACTTGTACCAATCGCATCACTGTGCAGCGCTTGTTTTGTATCTTGTTTTCTCACGCTATGCATAAAACAAAAAACATCACAACAACAACAATAAGCATAAGGCTGCACTGGTGCCAACGACATTTATAAAGTCAAGGTTAAAATTCCAGTGTACTAATTTTTGTTGTTGCTCATTTAAAGAAATTTGAAAAACATTTGTTTTGGTAATTAACATAAAACTTTAATTTCAGTTTTTTATTTAATTTTTATAATATTTAATTTCATATTTAAAGGAGGAGTTCTGGATATAGTTGTATGTTAAGTTTAAAAAAAATACTGGTAATGTTGTTTTTTAAGCTGAAATTTTTAATAATAAAATCAGATTCTAAGTTAAACCAAATGCGGCAGTTAGCCAACGTTTTAATCTTACTATCTCAAAAGCAAAGTGGCACTTAGCCATTCAAAATTAATGCGTGGTATGCTATAAACACTAAGGGTTAATTTCGGCAGACTCGAAAATAATCCTTCGAACAATTTTTTTAATAAATAATATACACATTACACATAACTGAAAGTGTAACTGCCGATACTGTCGAAATGAAACGGAATACATTAGTTTGCATGGTACAATGAAACTAAGGTAGGCTCATGACTGAGAGTGCAACCGCCGACACTGTCAAATCTAAGTGGATTGTCAAAACTAGAGCGCGACTGCCAAAACCGTCAAAGCGAAAAGCCTGATTTTTATACAAATGACTATGAGCAGAGAGCACAGTCCGTTGTGAGCCTACCTGGTTTTATTGTACCATGTCTTCAATATGCTGGCGAGTTGTATTAAAAAAACAGAAGCAAAAACAGCGTTCTAGCAAAAACGTGGCAAACAAAAGAAGCGCACAATTTGTAACAAAAACAAAATTGAATAAACTACAAAATAAAATGAGTAAAAGACTGCGAGAATTC